>CAUYSK010108067.1:0-20653 GCA_963575035.1 Avahi laniger
GTGCTCTGCCTATTCATCCCTCCCTCCCTCTCCCCCCACCCCCACCTTTTCCATCTTTTCCTCCTCCCTGACAAACACTGATTTCTTTACATCTTCATAGTTTTGCTTTTTTCACAATGTCATAGTTGGAATCATACAGTACGTAGACTTTTCAGATTGACATCTTTCATCTATTATATTCATTTTCTTCCATGTCTTTTTTTTTTTTTCAGAGATAGGGTCTTGCTCTGTCACCCAGGTTGGATTGCAGTGGTGTGACAATAGCTCACTATAACCTTGAACTTGGGCTCCAGCTATCCATCTGCCTTAGCCTCCTGAGTAGCTAGGACTACAGGCACATGTCACCACTCCTGGATAATTAAGGTTTTTTTTTTTTTTGTAGAGATGGGGTCTTGCTGTGTTGCCCAGGCTAGTCTTGAACTCCTTCCATGTCTTTTTATGAGTTGATACCTTATTTCTTTTTAGTGATAAATAATATTTCGCTGTCTGGCTGTACTACAGTTTATTTGTCCATTCACACAACAAAGGACATCTTGCTGGCTTCCAAGTTTTGGCAATTATGAATAAAGCTACCATAAAGATCTGTGTGCAGATTTTTGTGTGGACATAAGTTTTCAGTTCATTTGGGTAAATACTAAGAAGCTGGATTGTGTGGTAAGAGTATGTTTACTTTTGTAAGAAACTGCCAAACTATCTTCCATGGTGTCTGTACCGTTTTGCATTCTCACCAGCAGTGAATGAGAGTTGGACTCCACATCCTCACCAGTATTTGTTGATGTCAGTGTTCTGGATTTTTACCGTTCTACTAGGTGTGTAATGATATCTCCTTGTTTTAATTTGCAATTTCCTAAAGACATATGATGTTGAGCATTTTTTCATGTCCTGATTAGCCTTTTTTTATGTTTATTTCTCACTTTGGGTCTTAAAAATCTAAAAAGCTGCATACCACTTGACCATACTGTTCATATTACTAGATGTGTCCCTCTCTGTAGCTGTTATTTCTTCATATGATTTAGCATAATAGGAAGGAGCTTGGTTCTGTAGACAGATGGTTTGGGTTAAGATCCGAGTTTCTGTTTTGTTTTTTTTTTAAACAACTGTGTAACCTTGACTTAATTACTTAACGTTTATGTTTCAGTTTTCCTTTTTGCAAAATGGGGATGATAATGGTAGTAATTGTGAGGATTAAGTGTTGATGCCTGCAAAGTGTTTAGAACGTGCACTAACCAGACAAGTGCTCAAAAATAGTTCCAATCTACTTGTAATTTCTTGTAAATACCTTGTCTTTTTTTTCTTTTTTACTTAAAGATTTTTCATATTCTCTGTTAAGTCTTTTGAACTTAACCTGAAATTTGAACTTCCTAAGACTTTTTTCTGATTTACCATTTTCCGCTATCCTGCAGAACCCATCTAGTTTTTGCTTTATTGTAAGACTATGGTGTTGTTAAGGTATTGTCTGATTTATGTAATTACTGGTGGTGATGTTTTCTCTTGCTTCCTGAAATAGTGCCTTTCCCCAGTGTAGTACATTTTATATATTTTTTTAAATAACCTTTTCTGAAGGTATGTTGGAGGAGAGTTAGGGCTTTATGTGTTGGGTAGTCCTGAATTTTTAATGTTAGCTCATTTATGAACTCACTACTTAAACTTCCTGAACTTCAGCTTCCTCATCTGTAAATTAAGATTAATGTTTAATAGCATGGTTGTGAAGATTAATCGGTCAGACACATTAAAAGTGTCCAACAGTGCATGACAGATCTGTAGTAGGTACTCAGCGAATGCCAATTCTCTTGAATATTTTCGGTGCTTAGTATTGCTGTGCTCCACAATCACTTTAAAAAATGTTCAGTGACTTAATGTTTGTACACAGAGGATAGATATCATTCAGGTGGAGATGGAAATATAAATATTGGTAATAAGTATAATCTATATTTGGATAAATACCTTTCAGTGTATTTATGTGGCTGTCAGAACAAAATTAAGACAGTTTATTACTAGTTCTGTGTGTATATGGATTGTTCATGTAGTATATGTACATAAGTAAATGAAGGTATATATGAGTGGGTATTAATGGATATTATAATATACATGTGGGAGTAAGTCATCAATTTCTGAAATGAGTTCCAGATCTATGTTGCAATGAAAAAGAATAAAAGAGTGCTCTGTGTTTTTAGACAAATGCTTCAGTTTTATATTTATTTATGAATATCTCCCTTTTTCTTTTGCCATATAGATATTGGCTTTGATTTGAGAAATTAATACAGTGGTCATAAATAAGAAAAAGATCTTTGTACTCAACTCCACCTTTAGTGAGGTTTAGATTGGATATATATTTATTTTTCCTGATATAACAGCTTCTTGGTCAAACTTAAAGCCCAGAGCTGTCTGCTCCAAGAAGTCTTGGAGCCTGCATAGTTCTTAAGAAGTAAATTTTTTTTTGGTAAAATGCACAATCCCCCAGTGATGGAAATGATAGATGATTGAAACCAGTTCCTAATTCCTAACTTAGGTACATGCGGCATTCCTACTCTCAGTTACCCTTCTATGAGAGATAATAAACATGATCTAGAATTGGGATTTCAGTAGCCCCAAAAGACTGCTGGATGCATCTGAATTCTTTTTATGAGTACAGTAGTTGTCTTCTGAATGCATCTGAATTCTTTATAAAAAAACTTAATATAGCAGAATCTCTTTTTGGGCTATGAGTACATGGGCTCTGTTTCAGTTGACTGACTTTAGTGATATTAAATGATGACGTAGGTTATATCAAAGGTTTGCTGTTTTATTAGCAAAACACTTGTAGAATTATAATAAATTTATATTCAGATCTGTTTTTAATGTTTTGCTCTGTTTTTAAGAATCCTATATATTTTCCAAATCTTTGCATTTACCTCTCAGGTTTTCCTCACTTTTAAATGCTCAAAGATGGTTTTGTTTTAGCAAAGAATTTATCCTAGACTTTGTTTTAGTCATTTCAGACTTTTTAATGAGAGGCAGTATAAGAGCTTAGACTCTGGAGCCAAACAGCCTGGGCTTGCTTAAGTCTTAGTTCTTTTTGACCTTGGAAGGTCATTTATAAAATGAAGATAATAATAGTATCTACCTTACAGGATGATTGTGAGAATTAAAATGAGTTAATATATATAAAACTTCTAGAACAGAACCTTGTATATAGTAACTACTCTGTGGTTTTTTTTTTTTTTTAAATTCTTGTGGTAACAATGGCTACTTGAAAGGTTACCGAGTGCAGTAGCTATTTTTGCTACAGGTATTCTATTGAAATTGGGTAGTATCTTCTAGTCATCCATGTGGAAATGTGGCAGGGTGAACTCTAATAGACGTGAATGATAAGAGCAGTAATTTTTGTATTACAGGAGAGTTATAAACTATAAGTTAATTGATTTTGGACATGAGATTGTTAAAAGAGGAAGGTGATATGAAGAGCTGGTTGGTTGGTATTCATTCAGAAATTTATGGAACAGATGTTAGTCATGGAGAGCAAAAAAAGGTAACACTTTTGCCTTTGAATGTATGCTAGGTGATGCTTTTAGGGAAGCCATTTTGGCATAATGTCACAAGTACTGTACTGTATTATAGATGTGCACAATGC
Organism: Avahi laniger; assembly: GCA_963575035.1. Lineage (NCBI taxonomy): Eukaryota > Metazoa > Chordata > Mammalia > Primates > Indriidae > Avahi > Avahi laniger. The sequence continues at coordinate 3,611 of CAUYSK010108067.1, forward strand.
CATACGAATACAGAGGAAGGAATTTCTTCAAACTCAGGGAAATAGAGAAAGCTTCTCAAAAAAGGTAGCATTTATGATCAGTTTTGAAAGAGTGATAGTGGAAAGGAATTCTTATAGGAATGATCATCATACGTCAAGGCACTTGCTTGTGCAGAGACAGGTTGGTCTTCAAAAATATCATGAATGCAAGGAACAGAAAGAAGTGTTTTATTTGGTGGTGAGGGGCTAGCATTTATCATGCCTGTGGGGATGCTTAGAGTTAAAGTTGAGAGATAGGCAAGGACAGAAGCATAATATGTTCTTTTAAGAAGTTAGGATTTGATGTCAGCAGTAAGGAGCAATTGTAGGTTATGACATGATGAAAGTTGTGTTTAGAAAGATTGGAAGCTGATGCCCACATGTGAGAAATGATGAGAGCCTCTCATGTAAGTTAGTTTGAGAGGTGAGAGCAGTACAATTTGGTGAATGCCAGGGATGACAAATTGATAAGGAGAAATTACCCTTAGGTTCCTGCTTTAAGTAACTGGACAAATGGTGTTTATTAACCCAGATAGGCAGTACAAGAAGATGTGGTGACTAGCTTTTTGTTGGAGAAGGCTGCGAAGCGAGAGGGAGATAGTGATTTCACTTGTGTTAATCTTGAGGTTCTTGAAAGATATCTAAATAGAGATGTACAGAAGGCATTTGGAAATTCAGGTTTGAAGCTTGAAGATTTGGAATACAAATTTGGAAGGCATTGCATTTATAGAGAAAGCCCATTCTAGTGGTTAAAGATAACTGGCTCTGGAGCCCAGACCGTTTGAGTTCCAGTCTCTGTTTCACCATTCGTGAGCTGTGACCTTAGGCAGAATGCTTAGTCTCTTCCTGTGCTTTGCAATTAGTACCTAACTCATGGGGTTGTTGGAAAGATTAAATAAACCGATACATGTAGAACACTACTTGATGCACCATAATCACTCAATAAATGTTACTGTTTGTTTTGGTGTTTTAAATTATGCAGTTCATCTTAACAAGTGTTTGTCTGCCAAATGCAGATAATAGGATGAATTTGAACTTACTCCCACCCCCATTTCCTACTCCAATTTGGAAAGCTTCCTAAAAGAGGTGATGCCAGGACAGGTGTGGTGACTCACGCCTGTAATGCCAGCACTTGGGAGGCCAAGGTGGGAGGATAGCTTGAGGTGAGGAGTTGGAGGCTGCAGTGAGCTATGATTTTGCCACCACTGCACTCCAGCTTGGGCAGCAGAACGAGATCCTATCTCTGAAAAAAAAGAAAAAAAAAAAAGAGGTGTTGCCTCTGCTGAGACTTTATAAGGCGTTAGTAGAGGGAACAGCATGAACAAGAGTCATGAAATGAAACAGGTATAATAATATTTGTTACAAGCAGTTTGGTGTTAGAGTGCATGTACAGCATGAGGAAGGGAGTGATGAGATAGCCTGAGGATCTTGGACTTGGCCCTCCTAGGCTCTGGTTCCCATATTTTTAGGTATAAGAACTCCCAGTTAAAGACAAAGAATCAGGGCCTTATTATGATATGAGCTCTGTTGTGATATGATTATGATATGAGCTCTATTGCAAAAAGCTGCTGCTTTTAAGTGATTTTAACTTCAGACCTCTTTCATATATGTATTTGAAAAATACCATAACGTATATGCTTTGGGCTTTCCTCTCTGCTAGCTTAGCTTTGAGATTTTGAGGGAAGAGAGGGATTAAGTTAGTTAATACTCTTCTATCTGGCCTCCAACTTCAAAAATTTTGTTTCTGTCATCTCCTCACTTTTTGTCTTTATGGATTTGTTTAATGTCCTCTTTCTTTCTTTCCTGTCTTTCCAGTAGGAGTTTGGGAGGGAGCAGAGGTAAATGTGGATGTATTATGTCCTTTTTAAAGTGGGAATCTCTTTGCATCCATTGAAATACAGAATAAAAAGAAAAATAAAAAATAAATAAACTGGAAATCTCTAGTTGTAACTATTCTTAAGTCGATCATTTGGTACTCTGTCCTTAGGAATGTTGGGAATGTTGACTGTATCCATAGAACGTAAGCAATGATAGATTTCTGTAATGTAGTGTGTAAGAACAGCGGGGAGGTGAAAAGGAGGTGTACCTCTCTGATGATATGTGCATTGTCCTGCCCAGGGCCTCATGAAAAGAGTGCCTTTGGCCAAACACTTCCATCTTTAAAATGGGCTAATAACTCTTGCCTAAACTACTTTATTATTTGATAAGATGATGGATGTAGAGATTCTTTGTAACCTGTAGCACTTCAATTGTAAGGGATATAAAAAAGTTAAATTTGAATATAGAAGAGGAGATAATAGAGGGACAAATTGCAAAAAGAAGGAAATACAGAGAGAAGATAATGGAGTAACAAATAAGAATAAAGTAATTGCTACAGTATATAAAACACTCTGTGACTGGAACGGTGCTCCTAAAAAGAAGTATGTATGATACAGTTTGAGTGTGTTAAGTCAGGGATGTATTTTAGAGGAGGTAAATATGCTTTTTAGAGGAAATGATATAAATTTTAGACTGGGGAAGATGGGAATGTCTTCTCTGAGATTTATTGTGGGCACCAGGAATTTTAATCTTAATGATTTATTTCTGTACTTTTGCTTTGATTTATGAAGTAGGAGAGAGAAGTAAGACTGGGGAGATGGCACAGGGCAGTGCTTCTTAGCGTTGGTTGCTCATTAGAATCATCAGGGGAGCTTTTAAAAAATACCGTCCTTGGGCCCTGGTATTCCAACTTAAATGGTCTGGAGTGGAGCCCAGGCATACTTTTTTTTTCCTTTAAACACGCGCCAGCTGGTTCTAATGTGCAGCTAGGTTTAGGGGTTCAAACTTTGCCTAGGTCTTTAGACAAGTTTATTTGCTATGTCTGGGATAAATGAGAGACAATTTTCCTTTGAATTGAATAATAGTCTGTTTAGCTTTGAATATCGTTTTTTCATTTTAAGAAAAAAACCTCCCAAATTAGTTTGTCTGCTAATATAACCCATCCCATTGTATTTTAAGTTTTATTTAGTGAATATGTAATGAAATACGTCTGTAAGCAGCAGTATATCAAGGGCCAAATTTCTGTTGCTTTCTGTTTTGTCCTTTTCTGCCATTAATTAAAGTTTGGTTGATTTTTCAGTCAACTAAGTGCTCTGATACTTTTTCATCAAAATGCCACTATAACCTGAGGAGAGTGACCTCATACTAGGAGCAGGAGGAGAATAGGGTGGAGAAAGGGAACAGGGAAGGCAGAGATGGCTGGGATACCTTATACCACCAGATCAGCTGTAATATTAAGTTTCATGCCTAAAATGTTTTTGTTTCATGTTGCATTAAAAACAAACTTAGAATATTGCATTTTACCACATTATAGCTTAGTTTTAATATAGTAAAAAGTTTTTCGAAACTCTATGAAGTGATTTATTTATTCAAAGACATTTGTATATGAAGCACTGGTAATACAACAGTTAAAGTACTTTCATAAAGCTCATAATTTAATGGGAAGACACTTACTATACATACACACTATATAGTATGCCAAGTGCTGATAAATGCCATAAGGAAAATTAAAGCTGGTACGAGAATGGTGGTGTTAAGTTTATGCTTTTAGGTGGTCTGGAAGGGTCTCTCTGAGGTGGCATTAGAGCAAAGATCTGAATGATGCTCGATAGCATCAGTGCAGGTATTGGGGAAGTTCTGTCAGTCAGTTTGTTACTATAGTAGGCAAAAACAGCTGGATGGATTTTCATCATGTTTGGATGGAGTTTAACTTGAACTGATTTTAAATGTGGGCTATATGAGGAGTGATGAGGGATCTGTGTGACTGCCATTCTGGTGATATATGCCATCTGTATTAAATAGAAAACAGTAATTTCAAATATGGGCTCCAAATAGAAATTGCCAAGGGTACAGACTCCAAATTGTAGAATTATTATATCGATTTGTAGCTGGGTTGCCTGTCACATTGGCAACTTTTTGTGGCAATTGCTATTTATTTACAGGTGGTTTCCAAGGCTTCTTTTGAGTGATATCAGACAGAGAAATTAGTCCCCAAATTTTATTTAATTATAGCCAGGTCAGCATCCTGAAGGAAGAATATATCCTATGTGTCCCAAGGTGTTTTGAGATTTAACCATGGCAGATTGAACAATTTATATGAAAAAGGCCCCACAGCACGTATCTATCTTGTAAGTCTTTAGAGATTGAGCCACATCCATGGACATTTTTCAGTGGTGATGATGTTTTTAAAATGTTCTTAATTGATGTCAGATACTTAAGATTATAGTAAAATAGAGTAGTCTAGTGACACTTTTGAGAATTGGAACTTGGAACTCTTGATTGTAATAATTCTGTGTCTTTTGGAGAGTCTCTTCTGTGCTTATGCAGATGTTGATTCTCCATCCTCGAACACCACTGCCCCTGCATTGTGGTTTATCCTTTGTTACCCTTTCTTCATGGCCTAGTCACTGAACTTTCCCAAGCTTATTTTGTTTTGCAATGAGTTCTGTTTTATAGGAATACTCATCTTAGCTTTTAATATAATAGTGTTATTAACACCTTTTCTCTTATTAAGTGATTTCGTTTTTGGTTAATTATATTTTAAAAGCTTTGTGAGAAACTAACATTTATTTCGTACCTTCTTTATTGGCTTTGAATGATGATGTATATAGTACATTTTAGTAGGCTATTTAAAGCATTGAAATCTGATGATATCTCAGTGAAAATGGGTATTTTTGCAAGTTTTGTAGGAATGTACACTTTCTTTTTTTTTTTTTTTTTTTTTAGATAAAGTCTCACTCTGTTGCCCTGAGTGCCGTGGCATCAGCCTAGCTCACAGCAACCTCAAACTCCTGGGCTCAGTCAATCTTCCTGCCTTAGCCTCCCGAGTAGCTGGGACTACAGGTGTGTGCCAAGATGCCCAGCTAATTTTTCCTATTTTTAGTAGAGACAGAGATCTCGCTCTTGCTCAGGCTGGTCTCAAACTCCTGAGCTCAAGCAATCCTCCTGCTTCAGCCTCCCAGAGTGCTAGGACTACAGGCATGAGCCACTGCGTCCAGCCTCACACTGTTTCTTTTTTTAAGTAGGGACTTACTCAAGCATACTATTTCAGTAGGGATAATGGAAGTGAACCATCTGATTGCTGACAAAATGGAGTATGATTAAATAGTATAGGGCTAAGTCTACTCTTCTCTGGTGGTGAAAAGACCTTGCATTACAAAAATAAAGCAATGATTGATTGATCAATTTCCCCAAACAGTCTTTGCTTTGGTTACTGGATATAATAGACTCATAGGTGTATAGTCTAGTCATTTTCAAAAGGTAATTTTGCAAATCAGCTAGTAGCATGTTGGGTGGGCACTTTAGCCCAAGAGTCAGACTGTGAAATCCTGGCTTTAGCCCTAGCACCTGTGTGGCCTTGGGCCAGTTACTTAACGCCATAGGCCTCATGCTTCCCATCTTTGAAATGAGGGTCATAGAGCATCTGCCTTACAGGGATATTATAAAGATTAAATGACGTAACGCATAGAAAATACTCAGCATAATGTCCGGCATGTTGAAAGGGCTTTATATCTGCTAGCTGTTGTTAATTTTTACTTTATATTATTTGATTCACTTTAGCATTTTATTTATTTCTCTTTTTGAGTGAGACACTTGAATTACAAAGATGTCAGATATTGGCCTTCCATGGAGGGTATCAACAATCAGAGAGAAAATGCATATGAAAGGCATGCAGTGGGTACACTGTCAGTACAGAGGGTAGACACTCACCCCAGTGTGGAGAGTCATGAAAAATTTCCTAGTTAATCATGAAACCTAAGTAAAATGTAGTCAAGGGATTAGAAAGAGACAGTTTGAGCAATAGCAAAGAGCCATGTGACATCTTGCTATATGTAAGTAATCAAAGCTTGCTGAATTCCAAAAAATAATATACAGAGTAGGAAGAATGGGAAATAAATTGAAAGAAGTACTCTCCTGGTGATGCCATACTAAAGAATTTAATCTTTATTCTTTCATAGATAGAGAACAAGTGAAGTACAGTCATGTGTCCCATGATGATATTTCAGTAAACCAGGGACCACATGTACAAAGGCAGTCCCATGAGATGAAAAATTCCTATTGCCCAGTGGTCATAACACTGTAGCACAACACATTACTCACATGTTCATGATGATGCCAGTTTAAGCAAACCTACTATGCTGCCAGTTTTGTAAAAGTAGAGCACGTACAATTATGTATAGTACATAATATTTAATAATGATAATATATAAGTATGTTACTGGTTTATGTATTATTATACTGTACTTTTTCATTGTTATTTTAGAGTATTCATCTCTTTTTAATTTAAAAATAGAAGAGGTAAAACAGCCTCAGACAGATCCTTCAGGAGATATTCCAAAAGAAGGCATTATTATCATAGGAGATGACAGCTCCATCTGTGTTACTGCCCCTGAAGACCTTCCAGTAGGACACGGAGTGAAGATGGAAGACAGTGATATTGATGACCCTGACCCTGCGTAGGCCTAGGCTAATGTGTGTGTTTGTGTCTTAGTTTTTAACAAAAAAGCATCAAAAGAAAAAAAAAGATAAACATTATAAAAATGGAAGAAAGCTCATAAATGATAAGGAAAGAAAATATTTTTGTACAGCTGTACAACGTGTTTGTATTTTAAGCTCAGTGTTACTAGAAGAATCAAAAAGTGAAAACAAAATTAAAATGTTTATAAGGAAAATGTTGCAGTAAGCTGAGGTAAACTTATTATTAAAAAAAGATTTTTTAAATAAATTTAGTCCTAAATGTGCAATGTTTATGAAATCTATGATAGTGTGCAGTAATATTCTAAGCCGTCACATTCACTCACCACTCACAGACTCACCCAGAGCAACAAGTCCTGCAAGTTCCATTTCTGGAAAGTGCCCTATGCAGCTGTAGTATTTTATTTTTTAATCCTTTATACCATAGTTTTACTGTGTCTTTTCTATGTTTAAATATGTTTAGAAACACAAACACTTAACCATTGTGTTACGTAGGCTACAGTATTCCATCCAGTAACATGCTGCATGGGTTTGTAGTCTAGTAACAATAGGCTGTACCATATAGCCTAGGCGTGTAGTAGGCTATTCCATCTAGGTTTGTATAAGTAAACACGATGTTCACACAATGACCAAATCGCTTAAGGACATTTCTCAGAAGGTATCCCTGTTGGCAAGTGAAGCATAACTGTATTTAAGCAGGACTGTGCTCTACAGCTCTCAGGGTGATCTGTGGAAGATGGACTTAGAGCCAAAGCAGAGAGAGAGAGAGAGAGATGATAATTGAAATGATAATGATCATTTGTATTGAGGCAGCAACCGCAGAGGTAGAGAAGAAGGGGTGGATGTGAAAAATACTGAAACAGTAAAGCAGCCAGGACTTGGTTTGGCTGGAATGCAAGAGTGAGAGACAGAAAAAATAGGAGGAATCCAGGTTCCTGGGTTGTGTTGCAATGTGGATGGAGCTGCTATTAACTGAGACAGGAGACACTGGAGTAGGCGGGGAGAGAGTGCTGCGGAGAAGATACTGTAATGATGTGTTGACTTTGACACCTTTTCTTGTGAGATATACAGGAGAAAAAAGGATCTGAGGACGTGAACAGTACACTGAAGTCAACGAAAGGGAACAGTTTCTTATGCCATATGTCACTTACCAGCTGCCAAGAAGAAATCACACTTGAATCTGTATTAAGTCTCTACAAATCAAAGCAGGGAAAAGTGTTGAGCTTTATAGTGAAAAGAACTATCATGGATGATTGTGTTTGTATTAAACTCCTCTGCCAATCCACTATTTTATCTACAAGATGTTTCTACTGTATCTACTCATTTTATCTCAAGATTCTCTTGGTTACTCTTAGTTTTGTTTACAAATTTATCATTTTTATATTGTTATGTGGAGAACTTAATTTCATCTAAATACTCGTTTTAAAAACAAATTGCACATTCATTTAAACTCAACTTATTTTTATGAGGTACTTACTCTCTACTAGATACTAAAAGGAAAGGTATAAAAACAAAATATAAACATTTTATTTCCTTATGAGAAACACATGTATTTTTGATTACTACCTTCAATTATACTAAATCTCTCTTTCCCTTCCAACATTCTTGCCACCTTTACAAAATGTTCAATCTGGTTAATCTCAGAAGTTTTGCTAGCCTCCTTGCTGGCTGGACTTGGCGTTTTCTGGAAGCTGGAAGGTGGCAGTTGTGGGGTCAGCTGTTTCTCCTTTCACCCTTCTCCTTTTTCTGGCTCTTGCTTCCTGGTGTTTGCCACAGGAAGGAGAGGATTAGGGGGGCAGGGATTATCCTACATATATCCTACACGGTTTTCTACTTTCATTCCTGGTCCCAGTGTGCACAGGTCTTGTCCCGATTTGCTCTATCTCCATCTGCTTCTGATAGAGTCTGCCAATGTGACCCTACGGTGGTGGGTGTGGTTCTCTTGGAGCAGCATCTGGTTTGATCTTAACACCCTGCATGGTGTCATGTTCATATACACCCCTAAACGAAGGGGGCACATGACAGGGCCTCCCAGCAATGCTTCCACTGTCTTTTGCTTTGCTCCCAATGTCAGAAGCATGATGAATATACAGTTTGCAGCTCATAGAGCAACAGCTAGGGAGAAATAACAGGCGCCTTTTGTAGTCTACCCATTTTCTTAAGTGCATCTCTCAGAATTCGGTCTTGATTTGGCTTTGCAAAGGGAAGCACAGCCACAAAAGTTGTACTTCACATGTGGCACTTTATTCAGGTCTCAGTTCCCTCATCTCACCCCAAACCTTATGGCTCTCTTGCTCTCTTCTCATATACTAATAGGAAGAAGGTAGTTGACGGTAGTAGTGCAAGTTCTGCTACCTATTAAAGAGACCTTGGAACATGCCTGGCCCTGTTGCCGGTTGCTTTCTTTAGAATATAGGTTATTCTCTTTAGAATGAATGTTTCTTTACCTTAAGCTTTGAGTCTTAGCCACAATTCCAGGATAACAGGAAATGCCCCATTCAACTCTCAGTTACCAAATTTAACACTAAAATAAACTTGGTGTGATTGAAGGAAAGAGCTATTTAAGAGCTTTTACATGGAAGGCACTGTAAATCGTTCCTTTCTGAGAAAACTACTTCATTTAACAAGAATCAGATGCTCATAGAAAATCCTGTTAATAAATAAAGTTAGAACAGACATCTTTAGGGACAGGAATCATAGGAATTGATAAGCCTAGATGTTGGTTTATTAATATTGGTTCATTACTCAATTGCCTTAGGAGCAAGTCACTTTAACTCTTTCATCTTTGTGGTCTTTCTCTGGAAAGGGAGGAAGATTTTTTTCTTTTTTTTGAGACGGAGTCTCGCTCTGTGACCTGGGCGAGAGTGCCATGGCATCAACCTACCTCACAGCAACCTCAAACTCCTGGGCTCAAGAGATTCTCCTGCCTCAGCCTCCCACATAGCTGTGATTACATGCCACGATGCCCGGCTAATTTTTCTGTTTTTAGTAGGGACAGATATCGCTCTTGCTCAGGCTGGTCTTGAACTCCTGACCTCAAGCAATCCTCCTGCCTTGGCCTCCCAGAGTGGTAGGATTACAGGAGTGAGCCACCGCACCTGGCCAGGGAGGAAGATTTTAAGATGATGTTAAAATGTTATAATTCCATGACTCACATTTATGATTCTAATAACGTTCCAAATGGAGTACGAAGGATGAAGGTAGACTTTGTGAAAGTCTACCTCTGAATTATCATGTGAGGCAATTCGTTAGTAACCATTCACAGCTGAATTTTATCATATTAGAATAAATTTGAAATTAAATTGTTCTGGGACAGATTTCATCAATCCCTAGAGGACACAGAGACAGTAAATAAATAGGAATGTTCGGTATCTTTGAAGAGCTGAGACAGCACGGAGAGATGGCTAAACTACACATAGGGATAGACCAAGCACTAAGAAAATCTGGCTTAATAAGTAAGTAGCAAGCAAAAACAATACCTATTCCTAAAAATCAAGTGGAATTAAAAGAGAAAGAATACCATAGTAGTACCAATTTTCATATGTACATGTATGTCCTCAAGGATATATCTCCATCAATCAATCTATCACTTATCTATCATCTATATATACCTACCCTAAATTTGGGATTCTAGATTTGTAAGTAACTAATTTTACTCTCTTCGCAATTTTCCTTTCTTAAAGAAATAGAAAATATATGCCCTAATCAATACAGTATATGCCCTATCACCTGATAAGGAGATGAAGCTGAAATGAATGTGAAAAAAAAGATGCATATAATTTGTCAATAAAATATTTTGGCAAAAACGGTAAAATAAAATTTAGAATTTTAAATAAATTTTAGTATTTAAAAATACTATATTAGCCTAATTTAGAAGAAAAATACTTATATTCATACTAATACAATATATTTATATTTTAAATTAATGTAAAAAATGTATATCTATATATTATTAAATTTTCCCCTATCAAGTTGGCAATTTTTTTTTTTTGAGATGGGGTCTTGCTGTGTTGCCCATGCTGGAGTGCGGTGGCTCTTTGCAGGTGCAATGTCAGTGAACTGCAGCCCCAAACCCCTGGGCTTAAGCAATCCTCCTACTTCATGGCAATTCTTTTTTTTTAAGGTTTACAGGGGTTAATAGTAATAAAGAAAAATAAGCATCTTAAGACATTCCTATTTAAACTTATTATTTGTTTTAATCTTTTAGGAAAAAATTGGTAACAAGCATCAAGAAATTTAACTATATCTTTGTACTTTGATTCAATTCTCCTTTTGAAACAGCATATTAATACATTGGTTATGAAATGAGAAAATATTTATCTAGAAAGCATTTACTGCAGCATTACTTGTAACATAAAAAATTGAGCAAATTTAGAAATTATCTATTTATATAATTGTATAAGTACAAACATTATTATGCTGCGGAATATTTATTTATATCAGCTGTAGAGTAATAATATTTTATAATTGAAAAAAGTTACAAAAATTTAATATGATCCCAACCTTGTTAGAAGGACAACCGTGTAATAGAAAATATAAAATTATTATATCTGCAAAGAAAATAATGGAAGAATATAGAAAAAAATTTAATAGTCATTATCTATCAGTGGTAAGATTTGAGGTTATTTTTATTTTTTTCTTTGTGATTTGCCTTATTTTCCTAAGATTTCTAAAATGCCAATGTATACAATTTTTAAAGGAGCACAAAATGTTTATATTCTTATAGTTATATTTTTATGGCTGTCAGTTCTTAGGAAAGCAACTGAAAACAGTCTGTCTTACTCTATCAAGAAAGATTAGGGAGAAAACATCATTTATGTTAATAAATGAAAATGTTTTCTTACATCATAATGACACCTCATTTGTACAGTTATTAATAATTTTAAAATAACTCATCATTTTGTTCATTCTTTACAATATATGCTGTAGGAAAATATAATACTCCTTGGTCTATAAATCACCACAAAGCCAAGTGATTAAGGAGCATGCTCAAAGTTAGAAAGCAGGTATCAGAGGTAGTCCTTAAACATCTTTCTAACTCTATGCCCACTGCTTTACAATATATAATGCAAAACGCAAGGATACAGCATCCTAATTCTTTTATATCATCCTTATCTCTAATTGTGTAAGTTCACAGCAATAACATTAAGTTAGTCATGTTATTCTTCAATGATTTGCCATGTAGAAAAAAAATTCTGTCTACTTTTCATGTTGTGTTGAACTGTTCTGAAAGTCTCTACCTACGGTTTAACTTTTCATATATGTATTTCATCTCTTCAGCTCCTATATTGGAAGCAAATGAGTTCCGATCTGATACAAATCTTGAGCAAGTTATAAATTTTTATGACCATTCTTGCTCATAACTGAAACATGAAATAATAATAGTAATTTCTTAGATTTTAAAATGCCTGGAATACAGCAAGAACTCCAAAACTGTTGCTATCATCATTATATTGATTAGTATTTACTAAATGAGCTCTGGGTTATTGTGTGTGCTTTTTTAAAAAACATATATCAGGACTTACAAGCATTTGTTATTTCTAAAAAAAATTAATTTGAAAAGTCAGTCTTATAATTTTTTTTTATTTCAAAATACAAATGTTTTTGATTATATGGCCCGTTACCTAGTGTTCATTGTACCTGTTAGGTAGGTTTTGGCCCATCCCTTCTTACCCCTCCCCCCTAGATGATTTCCATTGAGATTTATTAATACCTTCCTCTATGTACATGTGTGCTCATCAATTAGTTCCAATTTAAAAGTACATGGGTGTTTGTTTTTCCATTCTTTAGATAATGGTCTCCAGTTCCATGCAAATTATTGTAACAGGCACTAAGTACTATCTAAGAAATCCTACTGTCTAAATTGTGATACCTCTGGCCATATTTGGGTGGCTTTACCAGGGTATTTTCAAGTGGCATAACTCAGAGGTCCTCAATATGTATTCATTCAATCTTTAGAAAATTTTACAGAAAAAAAAACAAATAGTTTTAAGTAGCAGCAGGTATATTTGCCAATGTCTAATTTTAATCATGTTTTTAGAGAGAGGTTAATTTTAAACAACAGCTTAAATAGATAAAAACACCTAAGGTACAATGTGAAATCTGGTAAGATTTGTTTTTTTTATCCATTACTGCTTTAGTTTGAATTTCTTTATCCTGTTTTCTTTTCTTTTCTTTATTTTTCTTTTCTTTTCTTTTTTCTCTTTTTTTTTTTTTTCTGAGACACTGGTGACAGTCTTTGTTGCCTAGGCTAGAGTGCAGTGGCATCATAAAAGATCATTGCAACCTCAAACTCCTGAGCTTAAGTGATCCTCTTCCCTTAGCCTCCAAAGTACTGGGACTACAGGCATGTGCAACCATGCCTGGCTAAATTTTGTATTTTTTGTAGAGACAGGGTCTCACTGTGTTGCTTAGGCTGGTCTCAAATTCCTAGCCTCAAGGGATCCTCCTGCCTTGGCCTCCCAGAGTGCTAGGATTACCGGCCTGAGCCACCATGCAGTTTACCTATCCTGTTTTCTTTTACCTATCTTTTCAGAGGTGTTAAAAGGCCTAAAACCTACATATGTAGATTGAGCAGCCTGTGATGATGCAGGTTATTCACACTGAGGCCAGCCCTCTGTTCCTACTAACCAGACTTCTATTTTTTTTTTTTTAATTCAGGATATTATGGGGGTACAAACATTTTGGTTACAAGTAATGCATTTGACTCACCCAAGCCAGGGCTACAAGCATGTCCTTCCCCCATATATACAATGTGCTCCACTTCCATTAGCTGTGAGTTTACTATCCCCACCACCCAACACTTGAAGACTCTTTTAGACATCGACCTAGGTAAAGAATTTATGAAGAAGACCCCCAAAGCAATAACAGCAGCAAAAAAAATAAACAAATGGGACCTGATCAAATTAAAAAGCTTCTGCACAGCCAAGGAAACTATCATTAGAGAGAATAGACAACCCACAGAATGGGAGAAAATATTTGCTTTCTACACATCCTATAAAGGACTGATAACAAGAATCTATATAGAACTTAAGAAAATCAATAAGAAAAAAGCAAAAAAAAAACCATCAATAAATGGGCAAAGGACATGAACAGAAACTTTTCAAAAGAAGACGGACTAATGGCCAACATATATATTAAATATGCTATTGTAGTTGAATAAAAATAAATGTAAATAATTGTCTTTGAATGTATTCGAGTACTTTGTAATGCAGAGAATTTATATTAGTAGGGTTCAGATACTTACCTAACAGGATTTTGAATATATGTTTGCTCGGTGTAACCAAAATTTAAATAAATAATAGTGTTTTAAAAATGCTGAAATCTAAAAAAAAAATAGTGCTGAACATCTCTAATCATTAGGGAAATGCAAATCAAAACTACAATGAGATATTACCTAACTCCAGTGAGAATGGCTTCTATCAAAAAGTCCCAAAATAACAAATGCTGGCATGGATATGGAGAGATTGGAACACTCTTACACTTCTGGTGGGACTGCAAATTAGTACAAACCCTGTGGAAAGTAATTTGGAGATACCTCAAAGAGCTAAAAATAGAAATATGATTTGATCCAGCAATCCCACTACTAGGCATCTATCCAAAGGAAAAAAAGACATTCTATAATAAAGACATTTGTACTCGAATGTTTATAGCAGCACAATTCACCATTGCAAAGATCTGGAAACAACCCAAGTGCCCATCAATACATGAGTGAATGAATAAAATGCGGTATATAGATACCATGGAGTACTATACAACTACAAAAAAAATGATGAAATAGCACCTCTTATATTATCTTGGATAGAGATTGAGCCTATCCTTCGAAGTGAAGTATCGCAAGGATGGAAAAACATGCACCACGTGTACTCACCATCAAATTGGTACTAACTGATCAACAATAAGGTGTTCACATGGTACTAACCAGACTTATTGAGGTATAAGGAAATTTCTTTGTATTCTATGTAGCTACATGTTCCCTTTTTTCTGTTATAATCAAAACAGAGCAAAGTTTTACTTACCCTATGCAATCATTCACATATTCTATAATCATATTTTTACTCTAAAATCAGAAATAACTTTCATAGTAGCAATCTTATTCATCATTACTCTCTCCTTCATCATTTATACACCAAACTGGGGATCCCGTTCTTTCTACTCATGTATATATATTAATGATACTTTTGCTTTTTTAAAATATGAAAAAAATTAAATAAAGGAAGCATTTAAATACACAAACGTAATAATTTTCTCATTAAAAAAGACCTCTGAAATAATGATGAGTATTAACGGTCTTATTATTACAAGAGTATGGTCATGGACTCATGTGAATATGCTGTTATTTCGGCTAAACGTCCCCTTTTCTGGGACAGAATAGGGGTAGACCATCTTGTAGTTGGATTCAAAGGTCTATTAAATTGTTTCTTGCATGAAAAAATTTCCTTGAGCGGTATTGTTCTGAATGTTAAGGGATGGTAGACATTTCTACAAACAAATTAACCTGGAAAATATGCTCTTACAGTAGAGTAAAGGATTTCCTTTATCAAATGACACACACATGTAGAATTGTTTGCCGTTTGCAACAAAATATTGCAGATGTGTGAACAGGATCCCCTTTAGCTCAGATAATTGTTTCAAATCAATAAAATTATATGAAATTGGCTATGAGTAGAGTTAGTTTGGATTCCATAGCCTGAAAGCTTAGAACTGTATTCTTGTATTCTTAGTTTACCACAAAACAATTATCTTGGTATGTCATTAATGAGATAAGTACATGCCTACTCCTTTGTTTAAAACAGCTAAAATCCAATATGTGTCACTAATTAATAAGAGGACCTACAGTGAGACACCACCTTAAAAACATGGAAATAAGGAATAAATCTTGCCTTCCAAATAAAATTTGCACATAATGCATTGGAGCATAGATGGGAACAATCATTTAAAAAGAGTAGACTATGTCAGCTAGACTTGATATGATTAATTATATTAATGTATGTAAAGAAATAGAATTTTGTCAGTCATGGAATTAGAATTTAAAAATTTCTATAAAGACAGTAGTCACCAATCATTGATCAAGAAAGGGAAAGCTATAGCCATTCTACTTCTAGTGGTTCATTCACATTCATGATACCATTCCAGTGATGAGGTAAATGCATCACCTATTTTATTTTCATGTTAGTATCTACTTTTTCTAATTGCTTTTTTCCTAATATGAGGCTCACAAGTAACATTTTAATTTTGAATTGGTTTCTTATGTAGGTCTGCCTTTGGAGAGAGAATGCATTGGCTACAGAATTGCAGGTAATCCAGTCCTTATAACCATTGTTTCTGTTTATGAATGAATATATAGACATTCTGATGTCAATCGTCAGCAAAATTGGCATGTTAATGCCAACGTGAAGTGGGTCAAGTAAGCCAAATCAGGCTTCAAAGCCAGTAGTTTGGAGAGTCAGGCCCAGACTGTGGCAACCTCATCACTGCAGTGATATCAACCTGAGACAGGTTTTAAAACAGAGAGTGCAGGGCTTCCCACAAACGGGACACATTTCTCTGAGTGTTTATGTCTAATAGTGGAAATTATGACTGAATTTCTTTGACAATGAATCCACAGTAACAGTGATAAAAAGCATTCTCTTATTAGGCATTGATCTCTGGAATTGTTAAAACTTCCACTTCAGATGTAAATAAAAAATGAACTTAAGTAGTACTAAAGTAAAATGATAAACAAATAAGTTATGAGAATTTATATATATTTGTTTGTGTCTATATATATTTAGCCTAGTTAACAATTGCATTGTAATCTTGTTTTTATAAGCAGAGAATAGAAAATATATCTTTTATTCACTGTCATGAAAGACAATTTTTAAAACAAGAACAAAATATTTATTTTATTTTATTGTGTTAAGAACAGTTAACATGAGATCTACTCCCTTAAGAAATGTTTAAGTTTATAATACATTATTGTTGACTATAGGTATACACTTTGGTTTTATCAATTTGAATATTTTAGATATCTAATATAAGTGGAATCAAGCAGTATTTGTCCTGTGACTGGTTTATTTCACTTACAATAATATTCCCAAGGTTCATCGGTGTAGTTGTATATTAGAATTTCCTTCTCTTTTAAAGCTGAATAGTATTCCATTGTGTGTATATACCATGTTTTCTTTATTCATGTATCATTTCATGGACATTTAGGTTGTTTTTACATCTTGACTATTGTGAGTAGTGCTGCAATGAACATAGGAGTGCTAATATCTCTTCAGGATCATAAAGTCAATTCTGTTGGATAAATACCCAGAAATGGGATTGTTGGATCACATGGTAGTTTTGCCTTTAATTTTTTGAGGATTCTTTATAGTGTTTTATATAATGCCTGCACCATTTTCCACTTCCACCAACAGTATACAAGAGTTCTAGTTTCTGCACAACCATGGCAAATTTGTTACCTTTTGTTATTTTTGTTAATAGCCATCCTGACAGAAGTGAGATGATATCTTATTGTGGTTTTGATTT
>CAUYSK010108068.1:0-15654 GCA_963575035.1 Avahi laniger
GGCAGCTGTTATGTGGGCGAGGCTGTCTGTGAACAGTGTAGGGAAGGAAAAGGAGCCACATGCCATTTTCATGCCTAGACTTCACCTTCGGGGGTGTGGATTTTAGAATACAGCTCTGCCACTTTTCTATGTGACTTAAGACGAGTCACTTATCCCCTCTGGTTGGTCCTCTGATTGCCAGAAGATGAGGAATAGGACAAGAGCAGGGATTGTACATTCAAGCACTGCAGGGCAGGGCAGGTGGCGATGACAATACCAGCACAGTGCCGCTCTTTGAAACAGGCAGCTGCTGCAGCTCGGCTAAGTATTGCCGTGGGGAAATCAAATTTCGTTAGGCAAGCCAGTGAGGAACATGCATCAAGGAGCTGAACTTGGCCGGAAAGTGGAAGTGGCAGTTTTCTCCCAACCACTTTCTTCAACACAGCTCTGCTTTGTCTCCCCACCTTTCGATGACATCTTAGATGAACAGATCCGATTCTAGTGACTTTCCAATCACTTTCTGATATAAGAACTGTTCCATTTTAAAATGACAATTCCCTTGTAGATATGAAAAACTCATTCAAATCTTCAGCCCACCTCCTAGTTCAGGTCTGATTCTTCACTCTGTCTCTTCCCCAGCACCGCTCCTCCAGGATTGGGGCGGAGGCCAGGGAAGGCAGATTTAAAGGGGATTAGCCTTTAAACGACAGGCAGAAGGTAGGGGATGCGGGGAAAAGAGGAGAGTCTTTCATGATTGGCTCTATTAGAATTTGGTTTTTGGTGGCCCCAATGCAGCAGGTGCCTCAGCACTGGTTTTTCATGCTCCCATCTGTGGATTCTTTGGGAGCATTAAAAAGGGTCATCAGTGGCCTGGTTCTCTGATCCGGGAACACACTTCCTAGCTGAGTCCTTGCAACCGTGCATCCTTCCCCAACCAGGAATGACACACCTGCAGCCCCTTCTGACTCGAGTCCACGTGCCCTGGCGGCAGCCCTCTTCAGTAAAGTCTCAACAATCGGCTCTCACCGGGAACCCGGCTTTCTCCCTCTGCTTCCCCAGAGGGAGACTCCACTTGCCAAATGAGGCAAGTCCAGTTTGGCCATCCTGCCGTTGTGGGCAGCTCTAGCTAGTTTCCTGCCTTTAGAATTGGACAGGGGGGAAACAGCATCAGTCTTTGTGGTAGAACAGGCCAACAGACTCAGTGCACCTGCACCCACCCACACTCCAAGCCCATCCCCAAGTTCTTGAAGGCTCCTCATTTGGCTTGGGGTAGTGGGAGCAGAAGGGTCCAAGCTCTTTCTCCCTAGGCTTGTGGATTTTCCTCAGTGTAGCCCAGGGATTGCGGTGACTGGTTTTACTATCCTTTGGTGCATCCTGAATTAGTGTGTCTTGCAGCTGGAGTGCAAATGTGCAGATGTGCTCACCCTTTTGTGCTCTCTGCTTTGAGACTTCATGAATATCCAGTAGCATAATACATTGCAAACCTGGACTTTTAGCTAACATTTCCAAATTTGTGTATGTTGGCTCAAAACTATTCAACATTGTATGGGCCAAACAAGGCCTGTCTATGGACTGTGCATTGCCTGTAAGCTCTCAGTGTTTGAGGGGTCTGGATTAGAATGAGCTCTGGGTCTCCTCCATGAATTTGTGATTTTTCCTGGATTTAGTATGAGCCACTGAAGGAGCAGCTTCCTGGCAATGTATCATCCTGAGTGGACACCACCAGTGTCTGGGAGAAGCAAGCAATGAAGGGAAGAGCCAGCAGGTGGCAGGAGAGAACAAGCATGGGTCTCCTCATCCAGCCTGCTGACATTCCAGCTGCCCTTGAATGCACGCTGTGCTCTTGCAAGGTACGGGAGGTTGGACTCAGACTCTTCCTGCAAATCTCAAAAAGCTGTGCTTCTCAGCGGGGCTCAAAGCTCTTTGCCATTGAAATTTTAGAAATATGGGGTGGAAGGTGCCTGAACCTTCTAAACCAACACCATGTGTTGATTTAAAAAGTAAATCGCCCTAGCACTCTGGGAGGCCGAGGTGGGCCGATGGTTTGAGCTCATGAGTTCAAGACCAGCCTGAGCAAGAGAGAGACCCCCATCTCTACTAAAAATAGAAAGAAATTAGCTGGACAACGACAAATACACATAGAAAAAATTAGATGGGCATGGTGGTGTATGCCTGTAGTCCCAGCTACTGGGGGGCTGAGGCAGGAGGATTGCTCGAGCACAGGGGTTTGAGGTTGCTGTGAGCTAGGCTGACAACATGGTACTCTAGCCTGGGCAACAGAGTGAGACTCTGTCTCAAAAAAAAAAAAAAAAGTAAATTTTTGTCAAGACACAATGCTTATATTTAAAAACAAATCTTTTTGTTTTGGAATCAGCTTCTATCTTTCCTTTGTATGCTTCAGGCACAGGTTTCACGGCATCATAGACCGTGGAGGCTGGAAGGGACCTAAGCCAATCTGATTCTTCTGTGACAGTAGCAACACCCCTAAACACAAGACCTCAGCCTCAGCGTGAACGCATCCAAAGACAGAAGCCTGTGACTTGCTAAAGCCCATTCGGTTTTTGGGAAGTTACTTTATTGAGCCAAAGTCGGCCTCCCAGTGACTTCCACCCGTTGTTCTGCCTTCTGGAGCCACGCTGGGCAAGCTGAGATCCTCTTTCATGTGTCAGCTTGAAAGGTTTGAAGACAGCTGTCAGCTGCCACCTGTGACTCCTCCTGAACATCCTATTCTCTGGGATCCAGTGTGACACTGCGGAAAAGAGGCATCCGAGAACACAGGATAGGCGAGGCCCCAACTCTCCGGTTTACCTAATTCCCAAGAAGAGCAGCTTCTGAGCTGGGCAGGGTCTCCAGCCATGACCCCAGCTGGCCCTCACAAGAGTAGGAAAGAGATAATTGTTTTTCAAATGTAGCTGAGATCACCTGACTCTTTGGCTTGTGCTGTCAATTAAATCCCCTGCCTTCTCCACACACCATGTTGATTAGATTATTCTGGGCTTCCCCTTTTTTTTTTTTTTTTTTTTTTGGGAGTGGGGAAGGGTTTGGAGCATGGTATAGGACTTTAGATTTGTTCTTTAAATTTTTTTTTTACTGTATAATTTAACAAACACACAAAAGAGGGCATGAAAAGATATGTTCCTTTTCAAGGATAATAATATAAATAACTATGTTCTATCCCCCAGGTTAAGAAATAGAACAGTACTTGCCCCCTCAAAGCCCCCTTTGTTCACTTCCCTAATCACTTCCCTGCCTCCCCCCAACTCACCTGACTTTTGTGATAATCGTTCCCTTGCAAGAGCAAGGGAATGTCTTATATCCCTGATATGCACTTCCCTAAACAATACACTGGTTCTGCCTGCTTTGAAATTCATACTCACAGAATCTTACTATGATGTTTTTTTCTATGACTTGCTCCTTTCACTCAATATTATGTGGTCAATGAATTTTCCCTGTTTAAGATATCTTGTTGGAATCTGCCTATTGAGCTCATTGTGGTTCTAATTATTTCCTCTAACATAATCCCTTTCACAAATATTGTCTACATGTTTGTAAACATTCCTTCTATATTGTCATCCAAAAAATTTGGAAAAACCGTTGAATGAGATAAGTCTTGGGGCAGTGCCTTGAGCAAACATCCTCTCTGGCTGAGATTAATCCATCATTCAGCACTCTGGGCCCACTCAACCAGTTACTAATCCTGCTGATTTTACTTTAATCTGCACTATATTTTCCTACTTGCTCACAGGGCTATCAAAAAACACCTTGCTGCCGGGCATGGTGGCTCACACCTGTAATCCTAGTACTCTGGGAGGCCGAGGTGGGAGGATTGTTGAGATCAGGAGTTCTAGACCAGCCTGAGCGAGAGCAAGACCTTGACTCCACTAAAAATAGAAAAAAAAAAAATCAGCTGAACTAAAAATAGAAACAATTAGGCGTGTATGGTGGTACATGCCTGTAGTCCCAGCTACTCAGGAGGCTGAGGCAGGAGGATCGCTTGAGCCCAGGAGTTTGAGGTTGCTGTGAGCTGGGCTGATGCACCCTAGCCTAGGCAATACAGTCAGACTCTGTCTCCCCCCAAAAATACCATAAAGTAAATAAGGCAGGTTTACCTTGTTTCCAAAGGTGATAGAGAGAGCTCCTCGAAATAAGACTTCCTGAAGAACATTAAGGAAACAGAAAAAAAAAATTACAAATGATGATTAAACATATAAAAAGATGGTCTACTCATACTAAAAGAAATGCAAATTTAGCCTATTACAGAGGCATCACGTCTCACCTATTTGATGGGAAAAAAGCTAGAAGTTTGACCATGTACCCTGATCCAGATAATTCTAAAAGACCGGTGTACTGGGGGTAGAATTTTTAAAAAGATAAATTTTGTCTGGACCTGACACGTTAAATCTTTGAATCCCAGGTGGCTTTGGATTAAGCACATAAGAAAATGATGGATTGGAAAGGAGAAGCCCAGCCTGTCTCTTTGTCCCTTCCTTCTGGAAAGATCTTCCTGGCCGCAGGACTAGTTAGTGCTCTTACACTGCCAGTGTATATTCCAAGGGTGGCAATTCTAAAATGGAACGAGGATGGGAGCAGGGACGAGAGGGACAATCGTTCAACTACTGTTGTATCCCCAATGCCTGGCCCCTGATGGGTGCTCAATAAATACTTGTTGAACAAATGAATACATGAATAAGTGATTGGACTCCCATGTTCAGATGCAGAAAGTGAGGTTTAGAAAGGACAAGCCAGTTATTCAAAGTCACCCAGCCGGGATCTGAACTGAGGTCCCTGTGGCTCTAAAGCCCAGGACCCCTGTCTGGTGATGGGGACACCGCATCATCCCACTTGCCTTTGCTCCTAGTCCCTGGCCTTGGGCTTGGAAATGTTGATATTGGCTCCCTGACTCAGTGGGGATTGAATTCCCGGGGCCCTTGGGAGTGATTTTATCTCCAGCTGGTCCTGCCTGGATCTGCCAAGGTCCCACAGTGGGTTCCTGTTGGCCACGTGCCCGTAATAAAGGAGGGAGGAGGCGGGTGGGGCACCCCTTTCCCTACCAGGCTCCTTCCACCTGTCCCTCTTCTTCTCCCCTCCTCGACCCCGCTTGGAGCACTCACTTTCTCTGCCCCTGGCAGCTGCAGAAACACAGACCCGGAGGGGTTCACGGGGTATACAGGGTGGGAAGTTCAAGGAAGGCGGCTTGCGGGTGCCCTTGATAATCGCTCCCTTAATGAGCAGGGGTGTGAGTTCCGTTTTGGCCGAACTCACAGGACGCCGCCGCCCTCCAGGGAGAAGTCAGGGCTGAAAGTTTAGATTATTTTGCAGCTTCAGAAGTAAACATCCACTCAGAAACCATGACGTCACCAAGGATGGCCGGCTCACCCTGCGGGGTGCTGGCAGCAAAGGCACCCTTCGCAGCTTGGACTCGTCCTCCCACAGCAGAGGGGCGAGAAGAGCCTCCTCCCTCAGGAGGAGCGACGCTGCTTCTCAAAGGAGCTGCCTCACGTCTTTTGAATCTGCGTGCGTGAGCGTGTGCGGCTGTGCGTGTGCGCGCACGCATGCGCGCGTGCGTGGGAGAGAAAGAGTCCGTCAAACAAAGTCCTTGCAGAGGCTAGTTGAGGAAGCTTCCCTCTGGTCCAGCCCAGCCCAGGGTCTTTAATATCCACCCGAAGGCAGTTGAGTGGGGGCCACTAGCATTTATTTTGCCTTTGAGAGGCCAGCCCTGAGCCCCAGGAATCTGAGAGGAACATCATCATCTTTAGGTCGTATTCTTTCTCCTTTCCCTCTTTCACTCCTCTCCTCTTACTTTGATTTCTTCCTCATGTTGGATGTTCCTCCTCCTTTTTTCTTCCTTCTGCTTTCTCTTTTCTTCTCCTTCTTACCTTAAAGCTAATAATATCTGACCTTTATTTATCCATTATCAAATGCCAGCCTCACCTTATGCTAAATACCTTATATGCAGTGTATCATTTCATCAAATCTCTTGTTTTCCTTTTACATCATATTTGTTTTACACAGGCAATTCTTGCTCACCGTAAAAAAAAAAAAAATAGCACAGCTAAACAAAACACAAACACCAAAAAAAAAAAAAAAGGCAAATTTAAGTTACCCAGAATCACATTGTTGAATTTTGATGTATGTTCTCGTAGCTTTCTAAGAATGAACCCCTCAAAATCCACTAGGAGATTCTCTGTAGGTGAGAAGTGCTGGGTTTGTAGTTTCAAACCTCCACCTTGAATGAGCCGTGCGACCTTGAACAAGTCACCCCCACCCTGGTCTCGGTTTCCCCGGGCTATGTCTGCATCCTGGGAACAGGTCTGGCTGTGCCGGCTGGAAATGACACCCGTTGCAGGTTGAGAGACCAGATTTTTCTCTCAGGGAAGCACCAGCCTGTTGCCTTTTGCCACTGTTTCAAGAATCAGATGTCAATTCTGGGCCCACCCAGCCGCCCCTTCCCTTCCCGTTCCCTGGGGCCTCACCCTGGCTTCTCAGCTTTCACTTTTTCTGCCGATGCACTTGGAAACTGTGGATCTCCTGTTTTCCCTCCACCTGCACTAACAACACAAAGTGCTGCCCCCAGCACTATTCCCACCTTCCCATGTCCTCTGCCAGGCACAGGTGCCGCAGATCATGTTCAAAGGGTCCCTGGGCATGGCTCTTTCTCCCTTGATGTGCCCGGCGTGGCTGCGGGCATGGGAGGCCCCTCTCCTGTGTGGCTTAGGCTGTTTTTTCCCCTGGAGCCTCGTGGTTAAGTTTCCATGGTCCTGTGTTTAGGGACCCTGGGCCAGGGCTGCGGGTGTGGGCAGCCTTGGGGCTCTCAGTTCTGTGTGGATTCTTGACAGGAAGGGCTTTCATGTAGATGCCAGCTGGACTCCTGGGCCCAACTTCGGGCCTGGCAGGGCCCGAGGAGGGAGAGCTGCAAGTGTGAAAAACACTCTCTGTTTGGGAGCTGGTCGATGGAAAAGAAAGACAAGATGGGAGGACAGGCTTAGAGGAGAGAGGCCATCGTGCCTCTGGGGAAATGAGACGATTCAGCCTTTTCCACCCAAGAAGAGACCTTGGCAGAGATGCAGGGAAGAAAAGTCTGTTGGGTGGAGAAGGAAAACAGTTTCTCAAGCCTGCCTTCACTCCCTCCCTCTCCCAGGCTCACTGCGCCTAATCAGGTCAAGCATGCAGCTCCCTGCCAGACACTGTGGCATTGTTTAAAGCCACCGCCTCCCTCCAGCCCCTGTCCCCTGAGAACTGAATTCTGACAAAGGAGGCCCTGAGGGACAGGCTGAGAGGACAGAAGCCTGAGGTCCCAAGGTTCCCGGGAGGCAGGGTCCTGCCTCTGTGGCTCTCTCCTCCCTCCCACTGGTTATTTTTCTACCCTGGACCTGAGCGAGAAAACAAGCCAGCCCCTGGCAGACCGGGAGGCTGTTTTTGTTTACATAAGGGCACTTTCCAAACAAACTGCCCCAAAAGGTCAGCAGTAGTCCCAGGCAGTGCTGGAACTGGGCAGCGGGTTGGGAGGTGTGGAGAGAAAGGAAACTGCAGGCTGCTTGGGGTCAGATGACTTCACCAGAGTGGGAAGCGGCAGGCCAGGGGGCTGAGAGGGGGGCTTCCTGGAGATGGGGCTCTGGAAGACCTTGGCTACTCCGTAAAACTTAAATAGGACTTGAAGTAAGCTGTTTACCTGCCTTTCAGCACACCCAAGAGCGCCACACAGAGGCTGGAGCTCTGGGCAGGGCCCAAGTGAGACTGGCCTCGGGGGCTGGATCTGCCACTGCCTTTGGCTTCCCCCCTGCAGGCCTCTGCCTGGGGGGACCAAAGGGGAAGAACTTTGAGGTTCCTAATGACACATATTCTACTACTGACACAAATCCCGCCCTACAATCTTGTCTTGTCTTAAATGGTCAGTTGTCTTTGAAGAAAATTCGGAGAAGAAAAAAATCCATACATTTTAATACTTACCTGCTCATCAGCCACTGCTCTCCATTCCTTCTTGCAGAGCCAAGTTTCTATCTGATATTTCCTGTTAACATGAAGAATATCCTTTAGCAGTTTTTATAGTGCATATATACTGGCTATGAATTCTGTGAGCTTTCATTTTTCTGAAAATGTCTTTCGTTTTCCCTCATTTTTGAAGGATATTTTCGCTGGATATAAAATTCTGCATGGACAGAACTATTGCCCTCCAGTGGTTTGGTCCTTCTAGGATCTGAGGGGACACACAGATGCGTTTAACTCCTTTGGCTTGGGGTCATCTCCTTCTAGGCCATTTATAGGCACAAATCTCTCTCTTTCTGGGGGCAATTTCCATTCCTGTGCCTTGTCTCCTTTTATCCTGGATGGGCCAAGTTCACAACTTAGGTCATAAAGAGCCTGTGCTTACCAAGCCGTCATGGGTCATGGGGTGAGCCCCCTGTTGATCGGGGTCCATTTACTTCTTACTCCCACACACTCCCTCCCATCCCACTGCTCCACCATCCATGAGCTAGCTGCTCATTCTTTTCTTCTTCTACACATGCTTTTTCTCTCTTTACTGTCTTGCCTATTTTTTTTAATTTCTTGTTTCTTGGGTCATATGAATATGTATGTATGTATTTATCTGTGGGTCAATTTGTGTATACGGAAGCGTATGGTGGGTGGTCCTGCATGTGCCAGGGAGAGTGGTATGGCAGAGTTTCCGTGGAATGAAGTTGGCAGAATGAGGTTGGAGAATTTCCAGGGGCAGAGAACTACATGTACTAGGCACTGACTCTGAGTCAAGGCACTAAATTAGACCTTTTGCCTACAAATCTCATTTCATCCTCATGACTACCCTGTGATTCTTACTTTTACTTTTCAGAAAGAAAAGTGAAAAGGTAACTTGCCCAAGACCTCTGGTAAGCCACAGAGTGACCTTTCAGACCGACATCCCTCTGGCTCAAACCTGGGCTCTTTTCACTCTATCATACTCTCTCCCCAGAAAGAATCTACTAAGAAATGTGATCAAAGGGTATGTAGTTCCCTACAGAAGATACACCGGGAAGGTGACACGTGGTCTGGTATCGCCTTATTGGAATTGTTGGACTTTAGGGGTCCTTTATCATAACCTCCTACCTGAAACCTGAGTGCTCCAGGTGGATTTGTGATCCGGTGCAGGAGAATGATAAGGGTGGGAGAACTTAGCTGAGGGCATCAGAGGTTTAAGTAACTGAAAAGTGCAGACAGAGAATGACAGAATTCACAAGGAAACGGGCCCAAGGACTAGGAGGAGAAGAGACTGCAGATGAGGTCAGCTGGAAGAACAGAACCCTGGGGTGACAAAAGGGTCACTTGTGCACTGAAATTTACAGGAATTGCTGGGTGTGGGGGGCAGGATTAACACAGCAGATGGACAGCCTTCCCCGAAGGGACAGCGGTTCAGTGAGCTCAACCAGCCTGTCCGGTCTCAGCAGGGGTCTGTCAACACGAATCATCATCAGAATGAAGCAAGTGGTCAGGTCGGAAGTGTCCGTGTGTTGTGAAAGTGTACTGAGATGAAGCATGATGTCATGACAAGTGCAAGACGAAGGGAAAGAGTCAGAGAGTTTGAAAGAGGGGTGGGGGGGAACCAGATGTGTGGCCTCTCTGGGAAGCTGAACTTTGTAACAAGGACTGATGAGTTCCCAAACCCTCCCCAGGCTGGATTAGATGTAAATACTCCCTGCTGTGGAAAGGCAGCCTGCCTTCTTCATTTTTTTTATGTTTTAAAATAGAAATGATTGCTTAACACATCCACAAAATCCAGGAGTACACAGGGAAATGTTGGTATGCCCCCTGCCTCTGTCCCCAGCAGATGTTCACTGCTGCGGTAAACATCCTTGAATATACATCATTCCGTGTGTGTGTCAGAGAGGGAGACAGAGATAGAATGAGGGAGTGAGAGAGAGAATGTGTGTTGAGATATGGAGAGTGCCTGTCTCCCTTCTCTATGTGTGTGCTGCTGTGCGTCTGTTAGCAGGTGGAGCTGGCCTGTCAAGGCTCTGACTGGCGGGAGGAAAACGATCAGAGATACCATCGCGTGTGCTGCTTGTCTCAGTTCTTCCAACAGTGCCGTGAGATACAGATGCAGGCAATTCCTACATTTTGTTCCAGAGAGGCAAGCTCAGAAGGTGCTAGAAATTCCCAAGTATCTGGGCAACTTCTGATCAGTCTGTCAACAGAAAAGAAGACAAACTTTGTAAAATAACTTAAGGAGGTTTATTCTGAGCCAAATTTGAGGACCGTGGCCCAGAGCCACACCCAAGAAGCCTTGAGCAAGTGGACTCACTGTGGCTGGGTTACAGTTTGGTTTTATACATTTCTGGGAGACAGGGGTTACAGGCAAAGTCATAAATCAATACATGGAAGGTGTACACTGGTTTGGCCCAAAAAGGTGGGACATCTCAAAGTGGGTCTTACGAGTCATAGGTGGGTTTAGGGATTCTTCAGTTGACAATGGGCTGAAAGAGTTAGGCTTTGTCCAAAAGACTAGGAATCAATGGAAAGAAATGCTTGAGTTAAGATATCCTTCATGTGATGCTATAGCAGAATCAGGCTGGGAAGTCAACCACATCATAAAAACCTATTTACTGAGATTTTATCATTTGTACGCATGACTCACGAGGCCCCCTTAGAAAGGAATGTTTTGGGCAAAGAAAAAGATCAGAGTTCAGTCCTCAAGTCTCTCGGGTGCTCTGATACTGGGAAAGGTAGCATCTGTCTGGATAAAGGATACAGATATTTGGTCTCTAGAAGTAAGTCTTGCTCATGAGAAATACCTAAACCAGCTCTGGTCCAAGCTGGCCTTGGATTGGGTCCAGGAGTCTCTGCTGGGTCTGGCTCAGCCTGAACATGGCTAAGAGAGCACACCCGGGCCTGCCCCAATCTTGCCAGGTTCTGTGAGCCTCCAGGGCCCTGAGATGACCCGTCTGGGGCCAGCCCCAAACGCAGGGGTCGCCGGATTCTAGAACAATGAGGTGTCTTCTCCCTGACTGCACACCTACATCCAAACACAGCAGGACTCATGTTTTCAAAGACAAGGCCCTGGGAATCCTGCTCTCCCCCTCGCATTCCTCCTCTGGGCTGTGAAAGATGATGAGATATAAATGCGCCACAGCTCAGTGCGTTATCAGCGTCACGTCATCGGGTCACGGGCTTAGCGTGGCACATCCTGGAATAATCGCGCTTTTGATCAGCAGCTCCTGTGTCACTTCCTCGTTCCTGGGGAGATTCCTCCCCAGCCTGGCAGAAAGCCCTTTCCCTCTCAGCACTCCAGGTTCTGTGAAAACACAAGCTGTTCCCACCATCCCTCCAAGCCGCCTTTTGGTCACAACTGGGCGTCATGGACTCCTGGATCCAGAGCGTGGCTCCATTTCCCGTGGACACTTCCAGAGCTGATTCACCAGATCTCTCTCCTCGGAGCCGTTTGGGGACATGCTCCCCTCACACTCTGGTTCTGACCTTCAGGCCTGTTCTAATTGGCTTGCTCCGTTTCCCAGAGTATTTCCCATGGAATCCCAGGTTCCACGGAGGTGCTTGGGGGGCTGCTGCAGAGAGCCTCTTTAAACACAGAGCTCCCCACTCCACCCCCTTTTTAGAAAACACTGTGAAATAATACACCGCACTTTCACAAAAGTACAAAGACATACGTGTATATGTACAGTTTAAAGATCATTATAAAGCCAATACCTGTGTAACCTTCACCCCGGCCAAGAAATAGAATATTGTCAATACCAGAAAAAGCCCCGTAGGTGGCTCTCCCTAATTTTGTTTATATGTTGAAATTGCAGGTAAGATTTTGCTCCCTAAGCAGGTCTGAAAATTGCTGGGTTCCTGGATTCCCTCCTGAGTGCCCCAGGAGCTGTATTCACTGCAGCTGAGCATATTAATAGTAATTCCTGTCTTCCCGCCAGCTCTCTGAAGCTCTGTGGCTTTGCTCTCAACCCCTGACCTCTGCCCCATGCCCTGATGGGCAGGAAGTAGTAGCTGGTAAAAAACTTAACAAAACGCATAGGTGAGGGAGAGTTGGTTTTCTTTCTTCTTTTTTTAAGCAAAGAAAATGAGGTCTAAGGCCAGTCGCGGTGGTTCACCCCTGTAATCCTAGCACTCTGAGAGGCCGTGGTGGGATAATCATTTGAGGTCAGGAGTTTAAGACCAGCCTGAGCAAGAGCAAGACCCTGTCTCTACTAAAAATAGAAAACATTAGCCAGGCAACTAAAAATAGAAACAAAAAATTAGCCAGGCGTGGTGGTGAGTGCCTGTAGTCCCAGCTATTCAGGAGGCTGAGGCAGGAGGATCACTTGAGCCCAGGCGTTTGAGGTTGCTGTGAGCTAGGCTGATGCCACGGCACTCTAGCTAGGGGACATAGCGAGACTCTGTCTCAAATAAAAAAAAAATGAGGTCTATTGAAGTAGAGCAAGAGCAAGAGCAAGATACAGGTTTACAGAGCAAGATACGTATGCCACAGATGACAACTGGACCCATTGTAGCAAAAGAGGGAGAGGTGGTTTTCAATGGTAAATGTTCCCTTTGCTCTTTTTTTTTTAAGTTTTGTTTTTGCCAATATCAAGGACTTTGGCCTCTCTTTCCCTTATCTGCTGCCTTCTACCCCCTTCTTTCACTCCTTCCCCATCGTAAGTCGTCACTGACCATCAGTCATGAGTACAACACATTCCCTCCTGAAGATGGAAATAGCATAATTATAGCATTATTATAATTATCATAATAATGACAGAGTACAAGCCATACACAGGTCACTAATTGCAGGTACAAAGATTGGTTACAGAATCCAGTTCTATCATTTTTACTTAGAATGCTTAAAGTACAGGAGGCATTTTATAAATATTTTTGAATGATTTAAAGTTTCTTGGACTGGTCCCTACTATTCCAGCCCAGAATTTTCTCCCTCCCGGTCCCTAAAGAAGACTCCTAGTTTTCTTTTCCGTATTGTTTGAGTGGAGCCGCCTCGGGTCCTCTTGGCCCCAAACTTGACAGCGTGGTGTAATTTCTCATCCTTTATTTCCTGGGTTGCGCTACCACTCAGGGTGCAGTCAGGGGCAGAAACCACGCCAGTTATTCAAATAGAGGGGTTTTGATACAAAGAATCATTGATTGGTATAAAGTTTTCCACAAGAGAAGAGGCAAAGAGAGACCCCTAAGGTAACATGGAGGTAGCAACTGCAGGGAGCAGCTTCCACCTCTAGGGCTGGAGGAACAAAGGGATCGAACTACTAAAACGCAGAAACTTGGAGGAGGGGCCCAGAAAGCTGGAATTCAGACATTCGAAGAGGGGACTCAGCTTAGCTGATGTTGATGTCTCTGAGCTCAGGGAAGGGGACCCAGACCTCTGAGAAGGGGGTGCCAGCCAGCTGGTGCTGGCGTCTCCAGCAGGGGAGGGGGTTTCGATAAGGCCGATTCTGTGCTGGAGAAACCTGACCCTGCACTCAGTTGCTGCCATGGGAAGGAACTGCTGCTGCAGTCCCAGAGGGAAGAGGGAGGCTGGTGTGATGCTGGAAGGAACCGAAGCCCACCCCAAGCAGGCAGGAAGGAATGGGTCCCTTCTGCTCCTCCAGGCCTGCAGTCTCCATCCTATGGGCAGAGCCAGGTGGATAAGAGAAACGGGGCTGGCAGAGTCCCAGCCTAGCGTCGTAAAGCAGTCACAGAGCAGAGGAGAGGTTGGGGCTGAGAGACGGTAGCTTAATAACTGGCATTGTCTAACCCGGGACTGGCTCCCTGAGACCTCTAGCCCAGGGCTGTATCTGGTCCATTTCAGCTCACGTGGACTGAACACTTTCTCCCTATGTGGAGAAGCAGAGACCGATGTATGGAACGCAGCGCCTGCCCTCACACACTTACCGTCTGGTGGGACAGTGTATGCTGGTTACCAAGGTGCCAGCAGTGAGTGTAAAATGCTCCCTCTGCAGCTCACCCAGCCCACTGTGGGTGATCTCTTAATCTCTTCCCCTGTTTTAGAAGGGACAATCAGGGAAGCCCCCTCTGAGGAGGTGACGTGTGAGTGGAGTCCTAAAGGCTGAGAAGGAAGCAGCCATATGAAAGTCATGGGGGAGAGAGTCCCAGACTGTGAAATTCACGCGTGTTCGCCCCCTGAGGTCAGGACCTGCCCAGCCTGTTTGGGGAAGGTCAGGAAGGAAAGAGGGAGAATGCAATGACAGGTTGGAGAAGTCAGCAGGGCCCAGCACTGGCAGGGCCGCACGGGCCTTATTAAAGAGTTTGGATTTATTCTAGGAGAGTTGAGAAACCACTGGAAGAGTTTTAGCACAGAATTCAGGTGATCTGATTTATGCTAAAAAACAAAAACAAAACAACTTTGGTTGGTCTATAGAGAACAGCAACAAGAATGGAAACAGAAAGGCCAGTGTGCCAGGAGGTGTGCTGTGGACGTTCCCACATATTATCTCATTTAACTCTCTCAACAACCCATGAGAGCTGCTATTCCCCTCACTTTGTAGATGAGGAAAGTGAGTCTCAGAAAGCCACCCAGCTGGTCAGAGCTGAGGTTCAAATCAAGACACCAGGGATATGCTTTTCCCACACGCCCACAGGGCCGCCGTGTTCTGCTTCTAGGTTATCACAGGGAAGACGGTGCCAAAGAAGAAGGCGTGAGAAGCCCCTGCCTGGTGTAATCACAGGGCAGCCAGTTGTTTTAGCTTCATGGTTACAGGCAAAGGGCAAATGGCAAAATAAAGGATGTTGACTGAATTAGCACACCACTGTAGAAGTGAGCGGTACAAAATATCTCAGACACTGGACAGTCAGCCCCTTTGCTCCTCTTACCATTTCTTTTTCTTTTTTGAAATTCATAGGACCTCCAGTTCAATGTTTTTGTTTGTTTTTGACATAGGGTGTCTATTGCCCAGGGCACAGTGCAGTGGTGTCATCATAGCTCACAGCAACCTCAAACTCCTGGGCTCAAGGGATCCTCCTGCCTCAGCCTCCCGTGTGGCTGGGACTACAGGCATGTGCCATCACGTCCTGCTAATTTTTTTTTTTTTTTTAGTAGAGATGAGAGTTTCACTATGTTGCTCAGGCTGGTCTCGAACTCCTGGCCTCAAGCGATCTTCCTGTCTTGGCCTCCCAAAGTGCTAGGATCACAGGTGTGAGCCACCATGCCCGAGCCAGTTCAATGTCGAATACAGTAGTGACAGCCGACGCCCTCGTCCTCTTGTTTGTGATTCTAAAGAGAATGTATTCTCTCTCTCTCCCTTCCTCTTTCTCTCTGTCCATCTGTCTCTACCTCTCTCTCTATCATCATTATTTCTCTCTTTCTCCCTCTTCTCTCTCTTGCAAAAGCATCTTTTATTGATTATTACTGGAAGATTGAGGCGGAGACGTCTGAGCAGGGGAAGTGTGGCTGTGTTCAGGGACTCTAATGTTGGTGTCAGGCTCTGTGTCTGCTCTCACGGTGGCTTCTTTCTCAGGCAGGGTCTTCTTTCCTATTTGGGCAAACGGCTACCACAACTCCAGGCTCTCAGCCTTCTGAATTAGCAACCCAGAGAAGAGAAAGCGCCTCTTTTCTATACTCTCAGCTGACATCTGGGAGCTGACTCTCTGACTAATTGGAATGGCCTGGATAACGTGCCTGTTCCTGCCATTGGGTGGGCAGACCTGAGTCACCTGCCCACCCGATGGTGGACGTGGGTGGTGAGGTCAGCCCCATTGGAACCCCTTGAAGTG
>CAUYSK010108071.1:0-72999 GCA_963575035.1 Avahi laniger
AGCACTCTGGGAGGCCAAGGCAGGAGCATGGCTTGAGGTCAGGAAGTGGAGACCAGCCTGAGCAAGAGTGAGACCCTGTCTCTACTAATAATAGAAAAACTAGCCAGGCGTGGTGGTGCATGCCTGTGGTCCCAGCTACTCCGGAGGTGGAGGCAGGAGGATCCCTTGAGCCCAGGAGTTTGAGGTTGCTGTGAGCTAGGCTGATGCCCTGGCACTCTAGCCCAGGCAATAGAGAAAGACTCTGTCTCAAAAAAAAAAAGATATCATGTTTTCATGAATACCCAAGAATATCTCTTGGAACTCTAGCATTCTCAGCAATAATTTCAGAAACATTTAATATGTGGGGAGTTTGCCTTTTAAAAGGGGATCTTTATGAGAGAGTGCAAAACATTTAATGCTTCCGGATTGATGCTGTCCTATAATCTCAATGCTGTGTCCTCTGCCCCCTTGAAGTTCCTATGTTGAATCCTAAGGTGATGGTTCTTAGCAGGGGAAGACTTTGGAAGGTGTTCAGGTCATGGGGGCAAAGGCCTCATGAATGAGATCAGTGCCCTTGTAAAAGAGACCCCAGAGAGCTTGCTAGCCCCTTCTACCAGTGGGGATATATAAGAAGAGGCCATCTATGGACCAGAAAGTGGCCCTTACCAGGCACCAAATCTGCTGGTGCCTTGATCTTGGACTTTGCGGCCTCTAGTACTGAAGAGAAATTAATTTCTGTTGTTTATAAGCCACCTAGTCTATAATTTTTTTTGTTACAGCAGTCCCAAGAAATGCTAGTATGTGGAATTACAGATATCATGGGGGGAATTCTCCCAGCAACCCCAGAATCTCCTCTTTCCTCCATTAGGCTGAGGGGTCACGTAACAGTTCCTACTGATGGACAGGACAAAAGAGGCAAGAAGTAGGGAGTTTTGGAGCTTCTTCCACCAAGGGCTGAAAGCACATGTCAGAGCGGGGGGAATGTGGGCTTTCGAGATGGTGAGACCTGGGGGATTCTGGGGCGATGCCCTTCTTCCTTAGGAGAGCTGCCACTTCTCAAGCCCCACAAGAAGCAGGAGAGAAACTGAGGAGACAAGAATCTGTTTCATCCAGAATATAACTTTTTTCCAGAGTTTCTAGTTCATGGAATTGTCTGGCACCTGTAGCTTGGGTCTGTGAGGAAGGAAACTCCCCAGCATATTTGAAATGCTGAAACAGTTTTCTCAGGGATGCAGTGCAATCACCACATAAAATGCATGAGGACAACCGGCTTTGGCTTAAAGTAGGAAGATTTGGAGATCACAGAAACCCCCAAGACTGGGTCACTGGATTAAATGCAGCAAGTGCCTAGCACTCTGGGAGGCTGAGGCGGGCGGATTGTTTGAGCTCAGGAGTTCGAGACCAGCCTGAGAAAGAGCGAGACCCCGTCTCTACTAAAAAAATAGAAAGAAATTATCTGGACAGCTAAAAATATATAGAAAAAATTAGCCGGGCATGGTGGCACATACCTATAGTCCCAGCTACTCGGGAGGCTGAGGCAGTAGGATCTCTTGAGCCCAGGAGTTTGAGGTTGCTGTGAGCTAGGCTGACGCCATGGCACTCACTGTAGCCAGGGCAATAGAATGAGACTCTGTCTCAACAAAACAAAACAAAACAAATAAATGCAGCAAGTGGAACCACAAAAAAATTGCCCTTTTTCCTAGGTCAGAAATGGTTGCATACTGGCAATTTCATATGGTACAACCTATAGCTGGCAAAACATTTATGGGAGAGCCATAAGGACATAAGGCGGTGGGGGAAGAGAGCACGCAAGTGAGAGAGCGCGTGTGAACGCAGAGCTGAGGGTGTTGCTGGGAAGGTAGGCTTATTGTGACAGAAATAGTCTCCCTGCTGATAAAAAGGTGGTAGAGAAAGCTCTCTTGGGCATATTTCCAGGGGCGAATAGCAAGATTGGGAGTCCATGAGAGGTCTGGATTCAAGACGAGAAAGGAAGAGGTTGTAGGGACTGGCTCTGAGGATCCAGGGTGGAAAGATCCTGGGTGCAGCTTTGGTCTCTGAGAGTGAAGCATTGGGACCTGATAGTGAATTAGGTCACAGAATTTAGTGACTTAGAAATGAGAAAGTGTGAAATAAAGGAGTCAATATTAGTGGGAGAAATTAAACCCAATCTTCCTTACTCTTCAGCCTTCCCCTTCATTTGTCTTCCCATTAAATCCTGAAATCCTACATGGTGGGTGTCAGGGTAGGGCTGGGAGGGGGGCACAGAGAGGCTTGGTCGACGTAGGGGAGCGGGGGCAGCTCGAGGGGCTGGCCTTAGGAGTCTCCATCCCTGCTATCCAGTAGTCCTTTTGGAGGGCGAATGCAGTTGTAATAATGACAAGTTTTCACATTGCCACAATTCTTGACAATTTGTGAAGCATCCCACAGATATCATCTCATTTATTTTGACTGACAAACACGCTGTGAAGAAGGAATTGCTCTTCCCATTTTCCAGATTAGGAGAATTGGCTCAGAGAGCAAACTCCCCAGTGACGGCCATTGGCACATTCAGGCTCAAACCTGTGTCTTTGGACTCCAGGTGGAATATTGTTTCCAATTTATTATATATATTTTTTACAGTCAGTATCCAGGCTTGAAGTTCCTTTATCACTTTAAAAAATTTTTAATTGTGGGCACCTAATAGTTGTGTATATCTTTACAGATACATGTGATGTTTAGAACAATATGTAGGTTTCTCAAAAAACTAAAAATAGACCTACCAATCCCACTCCTGGGTATGTATCCAAAGGAGGGGAATTCAATATATCAAAAATATATCTGCACTCCCATGTTTATTGAACTTTTCCAGTTTTTATGTGTTGGGAAACTCATAGAAAATTTAGAAAACATTGTTCAGGCCCAACAAAACACATCTGTGGGCTATGGTTGGTCTGTAGGCTGTCAGTTTGTGACTTCAGCTCAAGGGCTTTGAGGACCAAATGTTTTTCAAAGAGAGGAGTGTGCGAAATGGTCCACTAGAGCCAAGGGTAAAAATGGTTAGCACTTCTATTCATATATTTTTAAATTTTATCCATTAAAAAATTCTATTTTTTGTGAATGCTATATCGTATACATAACTGATTCACACATAGCACATGCATATCATAAACATTTAAATAGACATTATATATAGAGAGAATACATGGTCAAAGTACTTTTATTGATAGGGATGTGGATCAGAAAAGGTTCAAGACCCCTGGGATAACCTTTGAAAGTGTATAATTGTACAGCCCCTGCCTAAAACAGGACTGAAGCTATGCTCTCCAGCTCAGTGCTCAAGGGGCTTCAGGGAATGTGAGCATGGGGCAGAGTGTCTGTAGCAACATTGACTCAGCCCTAACCGTTCCCCTGTTCCTCCTGCCAGAGCACTGTCCTACGAGTGAGAACTGCAGACACTTCCAAGTGACAGAAGAAACAACTGGGTGACGGGACCAGTTCAGGGTGGAGCCACATTTTGACCACCACAACCAAGGCTGTGGGGCTGTTATGGTCATGATTGTTTTTACTTATCATACTGAGATGTGCTGGTGAGAATACAGCTGTGCTGGGGAAGCGAAGACTGAGAAGTAGTTTAAGTGTCAGGAGGGTTATTATGGGAAGGCAGGTGACCTTCAGCTTCCCTGAAGACAGAACATGAAGAGATGGATGTAAACTACTAGCAGGGAGACTCGAGTTACAATCACAGAAGACCTTTCTGATAGTGACTTTCATCTGAGTCCTGTTCTCAAGCCTGTCTCAGGCAACACGGTCTCCTGGAAAGAGCACTAGACAGGAGACGGGTGCTCTAGTCCTGTAGAGACCTTGTGGCCTCCACGTGCTCAGACAATGCCAGGTTTGTCTTTTTCTGGGTCTCATTTTCCTCTCTGGGCTAAGGGCGTAGTCTACGGTCTCCAAGTTTCTTCCTTCTGCTCCAACCACTAGTTTTATGCTGAGTCTAACTGTTGGAATGTGGATATGCTTGAGTGTTT
Organism: Avahi laniger; assembly: GCA_963575035.1. Lineage (NCBI taxonomy): Eukaryota > Metazoa > Chordata > Mammalia > Primates > Indriidae > Avahi > Avahi laniger. Next base: position 3,987 of record CAUYSK010108071.1, read on the forward strand.
TCCTGGGCCAGTGCCAGTTGTCTCTAAACCAGGTCAATATACTCACTGCTGTAGCACACAAATCTCAAAATGTAGAACAGCTCGTTCATGACAGAAATTTATTCATTGTTCACAAAAAGTGTAAAATGTGTTTTTCTGATTGGCGGACATTTCCCTCCAAGTGGTGACACAGGGATCCAGGATCTTTCCACGGAGAGGTTTTGCCACCTTCAATACTTGGCTCCAAGACAACCATGCTCATTTCCTTCAAGCTGGTGGAGAGGAAAACAGCATGGGCAGTGGAGTCTGGGAGATTGTGTGGGCCGTCTAGGAAGGCTGTGCATTCATTCTGTTCAAAGGCTATTGGCTAGAAACGAATAGAATTGATTTCCATAGAAACGCCTAACTTAAGGCAGGCTGGGAAACGTAGTTTAGCTGTAGGTCCAGGAAAAAGAGGAACAGGATTTGCCTAATAGGAGCCAATCTGTGCCACAGAAAGGAGAATTTAAAGGAGAAAGGATTATGTGGATCAAAGAAGAGTAACACTGAAGTGATGTTAATTATCTTTCTCTTTCTGAAGAGCCCAGGGCAGTCCTCAGCTGCTGAGGAAGCTGATGGGCTCCAACACATCTAAATGTCAGGCTGGCCTTTCAACAGGCCGGCCAAAAGTCATCTCCAGTCTCTCATGTCCATCCAATGCATTACAAAGTTGTCTTCCCTCCCTGAAGGTTTCCCCTTCCACATCTCAGGAAAAGGCAGCTACTACGGAGTCCCCCTCCATCCCTCACTTTCACACTCACTAGCCTGTGTCCTCTTTGCCAGCAGGTCCTGTCTCTCCACCTTCAAGTCTCACCCCTTCCTGCTGTCACCTGTCACAGTGCTGGGCAGGACCTCGCCAGGCTCCCCTGAGCCCTCTCTCACCTCTCCCCGTCTATTCCTCACTGTAGTCAGAGTGAGTCAGAGTCTTTCCTCCATTCAGAACCTCCCAATGACTTCTCATCACATGGGAAATAAAATCCAAGCCCTGGCCTTGGCCTGCCAAGGTTTCTCACCTGCAGCCCTCTCCTGCTGCTCCTGACCTTGGCTCTTACACACTGCTGGGCTCCGTTCTGTCTCAGGGCCGGGTGATCGCAGTGCAGGGGCGCCCTCCCTCTAGATCTCCTTCTGGCTCCTTCCCTTCTTCCATTCAGGTCTCAGCTCAAAGGTCCCTTCTTTAAAAGGGCTGAACTGTCCACTCTCCCCCTCCTTCTTTACCGTGTAATCCGTTGATCTCTCACCCTCACCCTAATTTATTTCTTCATAAAGCACTCATCACTACCTGACATTATTTTCTTTCTTTACTTGTGTATTTTCTTTTCTCCCACTAAAATGTTAATCCCGTCAGTGCAGAGACTTTTCCTGTCTTGTGTACAAATGTATTTCTTGTGGCGTCTTGCAAGCATGTGCTAAATATTAACCAAATAAATGAATGAGTCAGTGAAGAGAAACTGACCACAGTTTCTCTGCAGACACTGGCATTCTTCGGCATATGCAGGAGAGCTGGAGACTTGGTTTGATGGCCGGAAGTGAAGCCGAGCCATCCCCATGCCCTCCCCACCCAGCATAGAGTGGTGGCATTTGTGGAGGACCTGGGTCTCTGGCACTGGAAGCCAGCTGTCTCTGCTCCATGGCCCTCATCAGATCCTGCATTTGGGGTTCTGTGCTCTCCAACTTTTCTCTTTTTAGAAGACACTTGGCTGAACTCCTAGGGGATATATCTGGCTTCTTTTCGAAGCCATTTGCTCTTGCTATTAAGAAATGACTAAGCAGAATCTCTATCTCCTGGTGGCCAGGTGCCAGCCTGCAAGCGTGGACGCAGCCAGCTCAGACGCATTTTGGAGGACACGTCCTCTGTCTGGAAGAGCCCCCTTCCTTTGCTCCATATGCAGAGGAAACACAAAGCAGACACTACCACATTGCCTTCCTTGCAATGGCCTTACCTCCTCCTGTGTGTGGCTCTAGGCTGATCCCCATGAGGGAGAGGGAGGCAGAAATTGGTATGAAGAAAAAAAGCCCTGCCCTCCGGGTTCAATGTCCAAGTCATGCTGGAAGTTGCAGAATGACTGGTATTCAGGTGGTGGCATAATAATATCAACCTCATTTTTGTTTATGAGTGCTGACTGTGTGCAAGGCGTGATGCTAACCTCCTCAGGTACATCAGCTCATTCGATTCTCACCTTCTTCTTGTGAGGGAGGTGCTGTGACTTCATAGATGAGGAAAGGGAGGCAAGGAAAGGTTAAGGACTTTCCCAAGGCAGTGTAGCTCAGAAGTGGGGGGACTGCCTCTAAGCTCAGCTCTCCTTGTTTCCAAACCTGTGTGCCTGTCTCATCCAGGCTGCCCCTTCTACACAACACTGCTCAGACACTTCCTAAAGCTGAGCACAAAGAAACTCCAAGTAATGTTTCCAAATGTGTCTGCCTCCACCGGCTTAGTTCTCTTTAGAAGGACACCTGCCAAGTTCAGTGTGAAGTTAATAGGTTTAATGTGGAAGATTGGTTTAGAAGTGAACTAAATTGGGGACTACTGGGTGTAAATAAAGCTAGAAAGGATTTTGCTAAGTCATTTATATGTTGACATTCATTGCAAATCTTCAGGAGAGAGATAGATCATGTTGCCATTCCTAAGTTTAATTTACCAGGGACACTTTTTTTCCCCAGGAGTATCTTGGGGGTCTAGAGTTCCATGAACACCCTTTGGAAACTGCTGAGCTATACTAATGTCCTCACTGACTCTAAAGATGCCTTGGTCATTCCTCTGTCCTCCTTGGCCCGCTCCACCCTCCCCATCTGGAATCCATCTACCCATCCTTTCACTGAACGTCTACCATGTCCCAGGCCCCACACAAGGTATTTTCTCCTGTGTCATCGTGTTCGTTCTTGCCACACCCCGTTTTACAGATAAGGAAGCAGAGGTCAGTAAGGCCCCAAAGCTGGGCAGTGAATGGGCTGGAATTAAAACCCACATTTCCCAGTCCAGATTCACTGATCTGTTTCTTCTATTCTTCAGGGTTTTGTCCTCTAGTTGTTCTTTCACGGTCTATCCATTTGTCAAAATCCCAACTCAAACTTTGTTTCCTACAGAAAGTCTTATTTCCCTTTCTCCCTTGCTGCCCTGTGCACAGAGATCCCTCACTCTCCCAAACTCCCTTCAAACCATCTCTACCGGAATGTGGCATCCACTGTAGCAGATTGCTGGCTAAGGAGTGAGTGAGTGCGTGTGTGTGAGGGCGTGTGTCTTGGATCTCAAGTGGCGTGAAACAGAGCTAGCAATAGACTCATTTTATAAATGAGGAAACTGATACCCAGTGAGGCTCAGACACTTGCCTAAAGTCACAAAGCAAGTCAGCGATGAAGCCAGGATTCGAACCTGAGTAATCTGGCCTCAAGACTCACCCTCCTTCCACTGTTCTATGCTGCCTCTACATAGTTGAACCCCTTGTTTCATAGCTGAGGACACTGAGGCCCAGGGAAGGAAGGTGGCTAGTCTTAAATCACACAGCTGTGAGCAGCAGTGCTAAGACGGCCTGTAAAGGCTCACATCTTGGGACTTTTCTTCCCAGGAAGGCTGCCTCCCCAGGTTTAATGCAGGTCCCAGCTGCTGTCGCCAGGCAGCTCCTGCTACCTGGATGCTGTGGAAGTGTTATTATAGCTCCAGAGTCAGCAGGAGCCTGGTGGCTGCTCCCTGGGGAACAGCCAAGGAAGGTCAGCCCACTAGCCTGCAGACCCAGCACCTAAAATAACGCAGACAGCAGCCCCAGTGGAAACCAGGCAGCAAGCCCAAAGGAGACGACATAACCTCCAACAGCTCAGGGCCAGATGCAGCTTCCAACTCCCAGTTTCCTGGGTACAGCGTCTAGGATAGCATAGGTGTATGTAGAGACTGGGGCTTCTTCCTTTTATTTTAAAGAAAATAAGCTCCCATCACTCTAGTCCTGGGATTTGGGGCTGGTAGGAATCGAGGGAGCTAAGATCCAGGACACTCTTGGATCATGATGTGGAGGGGGTGAGGAATGGTTTTCAGATTTTTGGTTTTTAGATTTGAATGCTAATCAGCCTCTCTGGAAGAGCTTTCAAAAATGATCTAGGTTTCATCCTGGACCTACAGAATTGGAATCTCTGTGGACAGGGCCTGGGAATTGATATTTGAACATGTTTTCCAGGTGAGTCTGTTCTAGTTCAGGTTTGTGACCTGCCGTCCCAAACACGCCCCTTCACGGCTCTATCCACTTGCTGGGAGACCCCTTGATCTCCATCTCCCATCCTCAACTTTCGCTTAGTAGCTGATTTTTTTTTTCACTTGGTAAATTTAAATTCTAAATTAACCATGTCCATAGCAATGTGGGTTAGTGTGATAAAAACACTTAATAGGGTTTGTGATATTTTTTCTAAATGGCAATTTTAAGTTTTGTCTTTAAATTGAAGTTTAGGAGGATGCTGTCCTACAAGAGGAGTATGTCCCTTGAGGAGTCAGTTCTGCAGAATACGGTTGCTTAGCAGGTCTGTCTCCAAGGTCCTTTGTATCCACGGCAGTAGGTGAAAGTCAGAGGTTGCTGGGGTAACAGCAGCTGCCCAGAGACGGGCTATTGTACTTAAGATTTCTCGGAACACCCTCCCCAGCAGCCGGAAATACCTGTTGAAAAAGAGAAGAGTTTCTTTTCTTCTTTTTAAATAAGAGTTTGGAAAGTTACTTTTCTTTGGCTTGAAAAGAGTTAGGAATTTGTGTTAGGTGTAGAGGTGGCTGTTCCTTGCTCCTCCTACCCAAGGTGAAGTAAGAAAACTCAGATGGAACCTTGGACAAGGCTGTTCCTTCAGCAAGCTGAAGCACGTCTAAGGGGAGAAGAGCCACACTTGCCAGTGGGAGACTCTGGATGGGTGTTGGTATCAAGCTGAACTGAACTGGCTCAAGTCTAGCTGTGCACCCTTACCTGGGGAGGACGTGCTGTCATTGCAGGGCCTCCAGGGAGGTCGTTAACAGCACCCTAATGGAAAGAACATGGGATTCCATTCTGCGCCTGCTCGCTACAATGCCAGGGTGAGGAAAGGAAAAAGGGTAGAGGACTAGTTTTAGTTGAATACCTACCATGAGTTAGACCTGGGTGTTGTGTTAGGTGTGTGGAAATAAAAATCACTGAGAAATTGTGCTTGCGAGGAGTTCATTGTTCAGAGGCAAGCATGGGGTGAGGGGTGGCGAGTGGTGGTAATTTTATTTGCTGGCTGAATTTCTGTGACCAATGAATGCTGTCTGCCGTGGGTGTGTGTGTTTGCGGGCAGGAAGGTGGATGTCATTTGCTATGTCTGGATCTAAATAAACCATACCAGGATTTCCCCTGCTCAAGACAGCTGTGTCTGGTGCCCTGTGGATGGCACAGGGGAGACTTCCAAAAACTGCGATGTTCACACTGCCCCAGGCTGGATGAGGTAAGATGGGAGTCAAAGGAGGCAAGATGGGAGTCTGGGTGGGGGCATGGTAGGACAAAGTGGGTTCCAATGTGCACTCAGAGAAATTTCCCTTTTCGTATCCTTTCTCAGAGTCCTGGGGACATTGTTATGCCTTGGCAATATCACCAAATGGACCAAGATTTTGGGGGTGAGTTCCCCTTCTCAAACCCTTTACCCTTTAAAAAATTTCTTCCATAGTCCCCCTGTGTCTTTGAACAGGTCCCTTTTCTCAGGGAGGAAAACCATCAAACAAACGATTTATACCACTAATTTAAACCACTCTAGGAAGGCTTCTGTTTAAAAGGAAGAGCCATGAGGTAATGGATATGTTAATAAGCTTGATTGAATTATTCTACATTGTATTTGTAAATCACAACATCACTTTGTAACCCATAAATATGTATAATTATAAATTGTCAATTGACAATAAAATAAAAATAAAATAGGAAATAAAAGGAAGAGCCAAGAGAGACAGCAGTGCTCAACCCCACATTCTGGATGGTGGAGATTTAGACCACATGTACCTGACTGGGGAGACTCTTCAGGCCAGGGCTTGGCAAACTTCTCCTGTAACGGGCCAGACAGAAATGCATCCAGCTTTGTGGGGCACGCAGTCTCTGTTGCACTGCTCAGCTCTGCTGTTGGACTGCAAAAGCAGCCACAGACAATCCCAATAAATGAATGGGCATGGCAGTGTTCCGATAAACCTTTATCCATAGACACTGAGATTGGAATTTTATGTGTTTCACGTGTCATGACATATTATTTTTCTTTGCATTTTTTTCTGAACATTTAGAATGTAAAAAGGATTCTTAGCTCCTGTACCATACGAAACCAAGATTTGGCCATGGGCTTTAGTTTGTTAACCCTTGCCTTCCCTCACCTCTCCTGTCAACAATCTAAGATGACTTGTGCTGTCTCCTTGAGGTCACTCTGCTCAGAGATTCTCTTTGGCCTGAAAATTCATCCATTTCTTTGGTCAAATGCTTATTGAGGGCCAACTGTGGGGTAGGGGCTGCTCCAGGCACTGGGGATTCAGAAGTGAACAAGGCAAGTGCCTGTTCCCAGAGAGCTTCCATTCCCCTGGCCATGACAGGAAGATTTAGGGACTGCAGGCAAGATTTAGGTTTTGGTCTTGGTCCTTGCTTCCCTGGACCTGGGTCTCGTTTAGCCAGCCTTAGGCTTATTTGTGGGGCTGAGCTGTGGAGCCTAAACACCGGTTCCCTGGTTATCAGCCGCAGGGGAGCTACGAGGCATGCTTGGAACTAAAGCCCTGGGATAACTTCAGTGTTCTGAATTTCCAACTCAAAGTTCAGCCAAAAAATAAAAATGAATAAAATAGCATAAAACCCAAGACCTTTAGGGCTCTGGCAGAGCATTCCAGTGGGATTCTGGGATGGTTTTCAAGAGCCGTGGCTTCTCTTGGACTTTCCCATGGCCCATTCCAAGACAACCGCTGATCTGCTGATGTTCCCCCAGGACTGGGTCATGGCAGCGGCCCATTGCAACAGCAGCTACTGCTGCTGCCAGGGCCAGAGGTCAATGCTCACATGGCCTCTGGCAGTGGCCCCCGTTCTCAGGCTTTCACCATTCCCAGGCAGGTGACTGAGAAACCTCATGAATTCCTGCTTGAGACCAAGAGCTCCCTCCATGATGCAGGGAACAGATATGGCTGCCCTGAGACAGAAGAGTGAGAAACTGCTCCCAGCCTGTGAGCCCTCATGATTTTTCAGGCAGTTGCTCCATATCCAGCTGTTTTGTTGCATACCATGAGGTGGGGAATTGAGCCTAGAGAGAAGAGAATAGAAAGATAAGGGAGATGCTATGGTCTCTGCTCCCAAGTTCTGCATCACCTGGTCAGGTGGAAACTTATGCAAAGTAGTCAGAGCATCCCAGCCAGGACGGGCTCTCAGGATACTGGGGTGGAGAGTGTGGAAGTGAGAAGGGAGAGGAAGACATGCCCTTGGCTTGCTGGTTTTCATTAGAAACCTCCTCTATCTGCCACCTTGCCCCCAGCCAGACTTCTTTTAGCAAGTCTTAATGTGTATAGGTCAATATTTTTATGTCTGGATCATAAATATCACATATTACACATTCATCCATTCAAAAATATTTGTTAAGTGCTCACTATATACTAAACACAATGATGGGGATAAAAAAGTGGTGAAATAGACCCAGAATACTGGTCCTAGATAGTGCTTTCATGACCATTTACTCTCTCATTTTCTGGTTGAAGATTTTGAAGCTCAAAGTGACTTATTTAAGTGATATAACTAAGGGCAGAGTCAGAGACCTCAACTTAGGCAAGACCAGGCTTCCTCACAACCAGACAGCAGAAATTGTATTTTCATACGTATGTTTAGGATTTAAAATGTACAGAGTATGTCCATCTCTATCTCCATTGTAGGAGGGGCGGGTACAATTATTATTAATACTATCCTTATAATTACGAATAGCTTGCACATGGCTATTCATTTCCAGATAGACACCTTGAGGCCCAGGAGGTTAAGTACTTGAATAAAGGACACATGGCTGGAGGTGGCAGAGCTGGGAGAAGGACGTGCATCTTCTGACTCCTAATTACCCACGACCCAAATATTCTCACCTGCATCAGCCACTCACCCTCCTCTCTCCTCTATGGCTCCCTGGGGTCCTGTGGTCAGAGAGGAGGGGAAGACACTCCAGACCATCTCAGTTGTGTGCTTCAGTACTGTCAGAATGCAGGGAAGAGGCAGAAACTCATAAGCCAGTAGGGGAGGGGCAAAGGAAATTTAGGAAAGATAGGCTGGTGTGGAGAGAGGTGATGTGTACTGGTGAGATTTGAGAAGAAAGTGGCATAAGACAGGCCAGGTCAGGAAGAAAGGGCCTTGGCCATAATTTTGACATTCTTCAACATAAAAATTGACATACCTAGTGTGGATCAAAACTGGGTGTCGAGGTAAGGGAAGTGTTGGTACATGACGCAAGCTGGACCGTGATAATCAGGGCATTATAACCTCTGATCTGATGACCCAGGGTCCAGCGATCCAGAGTGTCAGACTGCCGTACTTCACCCTGAACTCATGCCTCCGGCTGGATTCTTTCTCACCAGGTGAAATTTCCCAGTGGGGACTAGACTCAGTGGCCACGTGGCGTGCTCCCAGCGTTCCATTTGAGCGGGTGCAATTCTGCACAGAGGAGAGTTGGTAAAAGAGAAGGACAAAACCTCAGTCTCTCTTGATTGTCTTTTAAATGACCTCTTTCAGGTTTTTGGGCACGTGACACAGAATTTCCAGAACTGATTCTACTTGTAACTCATCCATTAAAGCATCAAGGTTATTTTGATCCCATTTTCTATCAACCAGTTGGTGACTATGAAATGAATAGCTTCCACGCAGCCATTCGTAGATCAGCTGCATTGGGGGATATGAAAAGAACATACTTCAGGGACTTTTTAACTAGTTTATGAGCCCTTTGGATCGAGAGTAATGTCATGGCTAAGGGTAATTACACATGTATTTGCTTGGTAGTCTATTGGGGCTCTGGAAATTCGTCATCACCCTGTCAGTGGCTCGGTGCTGTGTAGAGAGATTATGACTTATTCATCTATTTGACAAATATTTATTGAACACATACTGTCTACTAGGTACAGTAGCGAAACAGCGGTCCAAGTATTCATGGCTTGTAACCTTAGAGAGCCCACGTGTAGTGAGGGGAGAGGCAGCAGCCACAAGCACAGTAACTCATTTATGAGCAATGGAAGAAAGGGAGCGTAGAGGGTGTGTCATGCAATGACAGTCAGGGCCGTGGGGACCCTGATATTTCAGTAGGGTGGGAAAGGGGAAGGCCCTGAAGTGTGGTGGGGACAGAAGCTTGACAATGATCAGCTCTGAGGACATGAGAGTAAGGATGAAGGAGAAAGAACTTTTCAGAAGAGAGACAAAACTACCCCCAAACTTAGTGGCTTAGGACAAAAACCTATTGTTATTTCTCAGAACTCTGTGGATTGATTGGGCCCTGCTGGGGGTCTGTTCTCGCTGGGATCTCTCATACAGCTGTAGTCAGATAGCCTTTGGGGTTGGAGTCATCTGAAAGCTCGACTTGGCTGGATGTTCATGATGGTGACTTCGCTTACGTGTCTGGCACTTGGGTTAGGCTGACTGAAGTGGTAGTTGGCTATCAGTGTTCTCTCTCCATGTGGCTTCTCCACAAGGCTGGTTTGGGCTTCTTTGTAGCATGGAGGGCTCAGCATAGTGGGACTTCTTATACGAAGTTTGCCTTTCTCCACGGTGAGCAAGAAGGAGGAAACTACCTGTTTTTTTGAAGACTAGACCTAGATGGGTCTAGTGTCACTTCCGCAGTATCCTGTGGATCAAAGCAGTCACAGGCCAGCTCAGAGTCTAGGACATGGGTAATTAGACTCCCTTTCTCAAAGGGAGAATGGTTGGTGCATTTGGGAAGGGAAGAGGTTGATGGTGGCTATCTTGGAGATGAGACAAGGCTCTGAGATAGGAAAAGCTTGGTGTGTTAGAGGACCAGAAAGCTAGCCATTGTTGCTGGAGTGTCATGAAGGCAGCATAAGATGAGGCAGGAGCGACAGGCAGAGTGGGGTCATTGTAGGTAAAAGGTCACAGAGAATTTAGATTTTCTTTTTTTTTCTTTTGAGACAGAGTCTTGCTCTGTTACCCAGGCTAGAGTACAGTGATGTCATCATAGCTCACTGCAGCCTCGAACTCCTGAGCTCAGGTAATCCTCCTGCCTCAGCCTCCCAAATAGCTGGGACTACAGGTGTGTACCACCACACCTGGATAATTTTTAAAAATTTTTTGTAGAGATGGGGTCCTGCTATGCTGCGCAGACTTGTCTTGAACTCCTGGCCTCGGCCTCCCAAAGTCCTGGGATTACAGGTGTAAGCCATTGTGCCTGGCTTAGAGTTTTTAAGTGTCACAAACTCCTCAGGTGTCCTTGTTTCCAAGGGCTGATAATCATAAGGTGTCTCCATTCTTTCTCCTTCCATCTGTCCCCATCTGCTGTAGTTGAGTCATTCTGAGCCATGTGCTTCTCAGATTTTCAAACCTCAGTGTGTCCCCGTTACCTCCCACGCCTGGCACGGGTATCCCAGGCTGGCTTTTAGGGCCCTCTACCTAGTTGTGCACTACACATTTTTGTCATATTTTTACCCAACCTGCCAAACTGGACCCCTGTGTCTCCCTGCCTCCCTGCCTGTCACGCTGGTCACTTTGCCCTCCCGTGACCCCATCTCTGCCTGTCTTTAAAAATTTACCTCCAACGTCACTTCCTTAGATCGAGCGTGTCCCCTCTCTCCTCAGAAACCTGGTGCTTCCTGGGTCAAAGCAGAACCGAGGCTCCACTGGTTTGCAAAGCGCAGTTCCCTCTGGACGTGTCTCACTTCCGTGGACCCCTCCTCAATGACTCCAGGTCTTCCAGGACGGAAAACATGGTGGCCTTGCTTTTCCCCCTCCGCAGCTCCACGTTTTGCACGCAGCAATCGTTCAGTTGATGCCTGCTGAATTAAACAGCAGTTCCTCTGGGCCACCAGCCTCTGATTGTCCCTGTTCTTTCCCAGGAATATCACAGCATCCAGCTTTCAGCAGCTCCTGGTCCGTGGCCCCGAGGTTCCTGGCAGGTCTTTCCCGCAGGACCATGGAGCGGCTGTTCCCAGAAGGCCAGGACTACACGGCCAGAGCCTGGTCCCAGGGAGATGGAGCACTGATTCTGCAGGCTCCCTGGCTCTCCGCTTCCCAGCTGCCTTGCACTTGTTTTCCTTGGCAGGAGGAAGCCCTCAGCCACTTCATCTTCCATTTATAGGCATATATTCATCCTTGTTATTCTTTTCACAAAATGACAGTGTTCTCAGCTCAGAGAAGGAGAGAAAGAGAGTTGAGGGCCATGCAAAGAAGGAAGGCATTTCGTCTGCAGCCTTGGGGCTTCCTGCAGCATTTCTGTCCATGTTGGAGGATGGAGGACTTCCTGCCTGCCTCTAGCGCACCCTCACCTATGCCTGAGCCTGCTCCACCAGCTCCTCACACTTTGCTGATGGGCTCCCGTGGGTGCAGGGAAGGCCAGGGCCTGGGCTGGGGCTGTGGCAAGACTCTGGGTATCTACACAGGAGAAGGGACGTGGTTCCCTTGCTTGAGTCCCTGTCTACGTGGTCCTTGCATCCTTCATCTGACACCAAAATACTCTGAGGTCAAGGGCTAAGCTCTGTGAGCTCTAGTTTGTCTGTTGGTCAAGCTATACTTGATTGCAAAAAGGACTAACAACATTAATACAGTGCTTTGTCTATGCCAGCCAGTGTTTGAAGCAGTTTGTAAATAGGAAGTCATGTAATCCTCCCAATAACCCTATGAAATCATGCTGTTATTGTCCCCATTTTACAGGAAGGGAACTGAGGCAGAGAGGTTAAGTCACGTTCCCTTGGTCGTACCAAGGGTCAGTGGCAGAGCTGGGATCTGAGCCCAGGAAGGCTGGCTTCAGAATGCTTAACCACTCGCCATGCTTCCTTCGTTGTTCATCAAATTAAGACGTTTAAATGACCTAACAGGATCACTTAGTCCTCACATATCTAAGTGCGCTGCAAGTGACAGAATGTCCGAGGGTTGTGGCAAGAGCCTGCACAAGTCTGAACCAGTTCTTGGCATGGGAAATTCAACTGGGTTCAAATTCTGACTTTCCCACAGATCTATGATTCTCAGTTTAGCTTTTTGCACCCATTTGGAAGGGTCGATTGGCAAAGGAACTTATCGGTGTATCCAAGAGCAACCTGTTTCTCTTGGCTCCAGTTCATGGCTTGGAAATTCACTAAATAACCAATTAATTCCTTTTCTTCTCTCCTTCATTCATTCATCAAGCTTTGATGCTGTGCCTTGTACGTGCGAGGCACCATATGGACACAAGGAAGACGGTGGAGAAAAGGAAAACTAAGTGAAATAGACATGGCCTCTGTCTTCAGGCTGTGGGTGTGTGCACAGACACTTACAAATAAACCTGGGAATCTAACTGTGTCCGTCTACGTACTCTTGTGGGTCATCTCTAGTACTCTCTGAAGTGCCAGGTGTGGTGACTTTCACTGGTTTCCCAGCCTCTAGAATGCCCGTGCCTAGAAGTTTCCATAAGGAAGCTCGCTGAAGCACAGATGTTCTCACAGGCCAGTGGATCTCCAAGCTGTCTAAACAGGATAGAGCAGTGATGGTAGATTCTTGCCCCAGGCTGTGCACGGCACTCTGTTCAGCTGAGTTAGGGGTGCAGGCTGTATTGTCTTCCTAGGGCTGCTGTACAAATTATAACAAATTTTCTGGCTTAAAACAACAGAAATTTATCCTCTTACAGTTCTGGGGGCCAATACCCAGTAGTTTGAAATCAAGATGGCAGCAGGGTTGGTTCTTTCTGGAGATTCTGAGGGAGGCCCTCTTTCATGCCTCTCTGCCAGCTCCTGTTGGCTTCCAACACTCCTTGGCTTGTGACTGCATCACTCTGAAATCTGTGCTTCGTTTTCACATGGCCTTCTCTCTGTGTCTCCAGTCTCTCTCAGCCTTTCTCTTACAAGTCGTTGGACTTAGAGTGCACCCTAAACCTTGGAACATCTTGTCCTGAGATCTTTAACTTAGTCACATCTATAAAGACCCTGGTTCCAAATGAGGCCAACTTCATAGGTTCTGGGCTTTAGGACATGGGTGTATCTTTTTGTGGGCTGCTATTCGACATACTGCACAGATGCAGAATCCTTCTCAACCCAGTGTTCTTGATGGCTGCTATCAATTAGACAGGACTGTCATAAAATACACACTCTCATTCACTGAAGCAAGCCACTGCCTATAGCCCACACTCCTGAATATCAGAGGCAGGAATCATTTTCTTAGAAGCTGCCCCCCATACAAAATACTTGCCACTGTTGTTTGCCATCTCCCTGAGCAACAGAGCAGATGGGGCTGGGAAGGCAGACACCTAAGAAGTGGGTGTTCTATTACGCAGCTCTCTGCTGTGATTGTCATTAGGAGAAAACACTCTTCCCCCTAAGGGAAAATGAGAGTTAGTGGCAGAAAGGACAATTTAAACCTCAGAAAGAAGCAAAACAACACTGGTTAGTAAATACTTATTTTCCCCTCATATAAAATTTTCTTTCTTCGTTGTTGGCCAGTTGTTTAGTGATAAGGTAAAAAGCAAGGAATTTGATTCAGACACTGAAAACCTGAATCTGATTATCAGCCAAAACCCTAGACAAGTCACTTACCCTCATGGATAAGCTCATCCAATTACCGAGATGACAGTGTCAACTTCGTAAGGCAAGTCATACCAAATCTTACACCTTTCCCAGTTAGTGCTTTCACGTAGGCTGACAATGAATAAAAACTGTCCAGTTGTACAGTCAAATGAGGACCTCCCCTCTCACGGTGTATCTTAAATTTGGAAAGAACGTATATAGTAGCCAATGTGAACAGGCAGAAAACAGAAATAAGCGGTAGAAGAACCACGGGGGAAGAGCAGCCAATTCTTAGTATTTTCTGATTGTATGATGGTGGAATGGTTTGCTAGGACTGTTATAACAAAATACCATAGACTGGGTGGCTTAAACTACAGGAATTTGTTTTCCCATAGTTCTGGAAGCTGTTCCTCTGTGTGTCCAAATTTCTTCCTCTTATAAGAACCTCAGTCTGAGTGAATTGAGGCCTACCCTAACAGCCTTATTTTAACTTAATCACCACTTTCTAGCCCCTTTCTCTAAATGCAATCACATTCTGAAGTACTGGGGTTAGGGCTTCAACATGTGAATTTCAGGGGACACGATTCAGCCCGTAACAGATGGCATACCTGAAAAAACTGAAGGAATGAAGTAAAAATCCAGGAAAACTGACAAGACATTAGTCAGATGGCCAGATACAAAAGAAATATAAAAAAAATTTAGAGCTTTATTGCATATGAGTAATAACCTGTTGAAGAATGCAATGGGAAAAAGTTGCCATTCACAATAACCACTCCTCTTTGGTCTGCAGAAGTGTTTCCACGCAGCGCAGAGAGGAAGGGTGTCTGTGACTCAGGGTTTCATTTGGTTACCTGGGCATAGAAAGAGCACAGCTTTCAGCCAGAGTCTCCTGAAAGATCTTATGAAAATACTACAAGCTTCTTGTCCTCAAACCTCTAACCACAGGCTCAAATTCTGAGCATGCTGCTGTTGGGTGAGACATAAATGGCCTGTCATCTCCCTGGGTCTTCATTCCTTTGTCAGCTAGGGCACATGTCCTCAAAAACCTCAACTCCAGCCTGCTCTGCTCCATCATGGGGACACGTTAACACAGGAAATATTACTCCCCTAAGAGAACTTTTCCTCCTGGCAGCCACATCGTGAGCACAGAAGACAGTCCGTTTATATCATTAAAAAGCCTCATTTGGGAAATTTCCTCAGAACAAAGAGGCTCTTATGCTAAAGGACTGTTGATGTTTCCATTTATTGCCAGATAGAAATTGCTTGCAGCTTGAAGAAATTTTTAAAAAGTTAATTATAGAAGTAATGTATAATAAAAGTCAAACAATATAGATAAATCAAAAGTCTTCTTTGTTCACCACTTAATTTCACTCTTCTCCTCAGAGGTGATTGCTGTCAACAGCTTGGTGCAAATATTTAAAAAAGTGTACAAAATTATGTATGTATGAATGTGTATATATACACACATACTTACATATGTAATGTGTGTTTATGTACACACACATACATACATTCACCCACATTATCTTTAAATATAAAAAGTTTTACCTTCTTAAATTGAAATGGCATCATATTGTGTGCATTGTTTTGCTTCTTGCTTTTTTTTGCACCGCCTAATAATATGACTTGGAAATCTATTCATATCAGTACATATGTGTATGTTTGTGTCTATGCAAACACTCACATATATATCCACTGTTAAACTGTTATAGAATATATCATGGTGTAGATACAATTTACTTTAATGATTAGTCCCCTATGGTGTGCTGCAATGGAGATGTCCACATTAGCCTTCCCAGAGGGCCCATTTTTACTAATTAAGTAACTGTGTTAAGTGTCTTGTTAATGTGAAATGCTGCCATGACTGTGATTGGATGTTTCTTGTGCAGAGGTGCAGGGATTTCTCTAGAGTAGATGCTATCTTCGTCAGTTTGTGCTGCTATAACAAAATATTACCTTACACTGGGTAATGTATAAACAACAGAAATTTATTTCCCGCAGCTGTGGAGGCTGGGAATTCCAAGATCAAGGCACCAGGTCTGGTGTCTATCGAGGGCCAGTCTCTGTTTTCAAGATGGCACCTTGAACGCTGTATCCTCCGGATGGGATGAATGCTGTGTCCTTACATGGCAGAGGTGGACGGGCAAAGAGGGGGCTATCTAGTTCCCTCTGGCCCTTTTAGAAGGCAGTAATCCTATCCACAACAGTGGATCTCTGATGGCCTAATCACCTCCTGAGGACCTCACCTCTTAATACTGTTGCATTGGGGATTAAGTTCCAACATGAATTTTGGAGGGGACACAAACATTGAAATCATAGCAGTTGCCTACAGGTGAAATTTCTGGGTCCAAGGGTTTGCCCATTTGCATTTTTAATAGATCAACTCTTGAACTTTTTTGTTTGTTTGTTTCAACTTCTACCCATCATGGTTTCAAAAATCTTAGTGCTTGAGTTTCTTCCTGGCCAGCCCTGACACAGCCCCATGGTTCCCCTCAGAGTTTATGGGTGCAAATGGGACTTGTTGGCTGCCTTGTTTATTTTGTCACAATTTTCTTCTTCAGACCAGACCTCAGAACCATAATCTAGTTGCCCACACATGTTTAAAATCTAAAGTCTTTCTTGATGATAAATCAACTTCAGGATATGGATATGGCTTTCAGTTTTCTGATTAGAGCTCAAACTTAGTATGCAGCTTATATATTGGAGAACAATTGATAGGCACAGAGCTTAGTACAACTTAACACACTGTGGAGTTAAAAATGTTGGGGTTATGTTTCACTCTTTGGCTGATTCTGCTACCTCTCTTAGACCTGAGTTTGGAGGATGCCAAGTTCTTTCCAGTGGTGTTCTAGGTGCAAACCTTCCCAAATTCAGGTTCAAACTTTTCTCCCAGCTGCCACTTGGCTACCACTGGCTGGTTGCTCACTCTCTTAGTTTCTTTAGCAAAATTGTCTGTGTTCCTGTCTTCCCCAGACTTACCACCCTGGAGCAAATCCCTCAAATTCACTCTCTCAGCTCAGATTAGTATTTGTCTGAGGTTTGAAAGACACCCCATCCTTTCTGAAAGCAGAATCTCTTTATTTGGCTCCAACAGCCATACGTTTTTCTTTCTGGTCTCCCACCAGCTCTCTAGGGCAGAACTCAACCCTCTTCAGTTCTGATCAGCTTTCTCAAATGCAACTTAACAGGTACAAGGTGGCTGCATTTACCATGAGAGCCACTCTAGACTCCATCAAAAATTTACCATGTAATTGAGAAGAAATGTTTAATTAATGCATTCATGTATTTAACACATATTTATTATGTAATTCGGTTATGGTGGTGGGTATTGGGGATACTATGGTAAGTGAGAAAGAAATGAACAAACCAAAACCATGATTTCCAGCTTCATGAACCCCACAATCAGAGAATTACACAAGAACAGAATCATGGATGTGAATAGTGAAGCTAAAGAGTGTACTCATGTGTGCCTTAAGAGTGTAAAGGAGGATCTGACCTAGTCGGTGGAGGGGTGGTGGTGGCGGTGGTACAGCCAGGATGGCTTCCCTGACAGCACCCGCTGTGGACAATTCTTTTTTATTCTTAGGTTTTCTTTGGTCAGAACTAGGACTTTCAGGTCTCCCAAATCCTGGTTCAGTGTCCTTTCCACTCCGCCATCCGACCGTGGCCCTCATTTCCTAATCTAAACATAAGAGGCTGGTCTAGAAAAACTCTACTGTCCATTCTAACTGCAAAGTTCTTTTCTTCATTCTCTTCTTCCTAATGGGAGATGTACAGGCCACTTGCTAGCAATATCAACTCCATCCATCTGTCCGTCTATTCAACATGTATGTGTTGAGCAACTATTATGTGCCGGGTACTCTAGCAGGAGCTGGGAACACAATGGGGTATGAGACATCACACTGCCTGTCCTCATGGGATGTTCGGGCCTGGAGTGGTGGTTTGGGTCAACGGAGCCCTCCTCTACTGTCTTTGGCCGAATTGCCACATTTAGCATTTAGGTGTGTGGAATGAGCAAAATTGATGGGCCCAGGACACCATGACTTTTACTGTCAGGTACCTAGCACACCCTTGGTGAATACTGGCCTGTTTCACGTTGACGTTGATGTCCTCCTCACCTGAGAGGTGTACAACCTGAAGGGCTCAAGAGGTACCAGGGGCCACTCTTTGGCCATAAGCACCAATATCTGGCATGATGGCCTTTCACTCCACAGACATTGACGGAACACAGCTGCCATCCTGGGTGACTGTGAGAAACTATAAATACAGGTAGACATTCCATAAACCCTCGTTTAGTGGGGAGGATACTGTCCTAACCAGAGAGGCCTTGTGAGCAACATGGATGAGACAGAGCTAATGATGGTTCTGTCTCCAGGGAAATTATGCTCCACTAGGGCCATGAGACCCTTGTAGCTATGATATTATCGCATCCATAGGGTCTGAGGACTTCTAGAAGAAGCACAAGCACAGTGATCCAGAAACTGAGGGGTGAAAAAGCTCGCTCATTTCTACCTGGGTTGAGTAGGAAAAGATCCTTGGAGCTGTGTATTAAAATTTGGGGAAAATTTCAAAAAGAGAGGTGATAGAAACAAAAGAGTCCCTTTCAAGAGGGGAACTTCCCATTGGTCTTTGGCCTAATTACCTTTCAGTTGAAACTATGGAAAGTCAAGCTGACTTAAAAAAAGAAGGTGCTCTCTAGTGTCTGGGAGTTTTGGGGTCTTGTCCGTTTGTCTTCCCTCTGTTCAGCAGGGGTGAGTGCAGTCTGTGTTGTGTGCAGGCAGAAGGGGGAGATAGGACCAGGATGTCCTCTGAGCGCTGTGACATTTTGAGTTCCTGTCTTTTCATTGAGAAAATTGAGGCATGGAAAATGGGCCCACTTTAAGCACAAAAAGTTTTAAAAATGGAACTTAATCAGTTAAAATGCAATATAAAAGAAATAAGAAAGAGACATCTCTCTTTTTCCAAGTCTCTGCTCTTTACGCACACCTGTCTCAACCTCACAGGGTGTCTCCGCCCACCAGCCCTGCAACAAGCCAGGCTGGGCGTCCTGCCAGGCTTTCTTAGATGAAATCGAGGCTGCCAGATCACCCTGCCCACCACTGTTCTGCCAGCCTGAGGCCCCACCCTCCCCTCTCCTGGGAGACACAAAGGGCTTCTGTGACTCAAGCAAGAGCTCACAATCCTTCTCTTTCTTTCTAGCAACACAGAGTGAGGCCGTGGGGCGCATCTCTTGGTGGTAACCCTTGCTGGACTTGCTATGTAGGGAACGGCGTGGAGGTTCCCGCTCCTCAGCCCCTGGGGCAGCTCTCTAGACCTACACGCTTTACTTTACTCCACGATAGACCCTTTTGCAGAGATTTCAGGGGTCCCTGTTTGGTTCCAGCTAAGACTGAGGGGTGTGGGGGTGGTCCAGAGAGGAGCTAATATTATTTATCAAGTGCTCTGGGTCTGGTGCAAGCTGTTTTGCACATGGATCCTCTGCACATCCTCATGCTGATCCCAGAAGATGTTTTTAACTCAATTTTACACAGCAAGTGACAGAGCTCAAAGAAGTTAGGTAACTCATTCAAGGTTACATAAACTGTTATGCTGTTGTGACAAGATTCTAGTCTAGAACAGCCTGGTGCTGAAGCCTTTGGTCTTTCTGTTATAATCTGTTACTCCATAGGGTTTGAATCAGCTGGCCCTGTCCCTGCCAGGTCTAGGGAGATTAGAAATGTCATCTGCTGCCTCTCCTTGTCTTCCACCCCCAAGCACCCTATGTCTGCCATCAAAATCCCTGTTCACTTTGGACCCCGATGTGGTTTGTTTTGAGGGTAGCGACACTGGGGCAGGGGGGCGGGCAGTAAGGAGCAGAGTTCCAGTTTTGCCTCTTGTCACTAAACTGGGTCATATCAAGTGTGTCTTTTCCAGTCTCTGGTCTTCAGTTCCTCCACCAGTAAGACAGAGATGCATGGCTTAGTGATTAAGCACACAGACACAGAACATGGCCTGGTTCAAACCCCGGTGGCTGTGGACGAGTTGCTTTCTATGCCTCAGTTTCTCATCTGCAAAGCAGAGACCACAATAGTATTTACCTCATGGGAGAGTGATGAAGGCAGAAGAAGTTAATATGCAGAATGCTCTTAGGAGAGTATCTGACACAGGTGTTTTACAGGTATTGCTATTATTTCTAGATGTAAAAGTTTCTGAAATTCTATTATTTTCAAGTAAATATATGGAAAATAACATAGTGGCAATTTAAAGCTGAGTGATACCCCCTTCGTATGTTCTTCTCTGCTTTTTACCTGTGTATGTGCATGTGTGTGTGTGTTAGTTGGCAGGTAGAGATATAAGTAGATCGTAGTGAAAATTAGATGTCAAGTTATCACCCCCTTCCACGTGTGTGATACATAAAACTTCCTGATACATCGAAAAGAATAAAAATTTTTGAATTTTTATGTGTTATATGCTCATAAACCAATTAACTTTGAGCCCATTCATGAGGAGCTCCAAGTTGTCCTGGTAGAAAGTATATAAATACACAGTGGAGGGCAATTTTCTCCCCGGACATCCAGATGAAGTGATCATTTGGGCCCATCAAAGGACGCAAAAATGACCGTGAGACCAATAAGAATAATAATAGAACACGGCAACCGTCTCCTAAATTTCTAGACCTAAAGGATTAAATTAATCAAGACAGAAATGGGGGAGAGAGGGAGAGAGAGAGAGAGTTGGAAAGATGAGAGTAGCAAAGGGCTTTGCAAGCACAGGGCCTGGTAATAAGAGGAGTAGGATGTGTGGGGAACGAGGCTTCCCCGAGCTGTGAAAATCCAGGGCCACCCAGGCCAGTTCCGTCTAATAGAAATACATGTAATGTGAGTCTCATTTGAAATTTCAAATTTTCTAATGATCACTTCTTAAGAAGCAAAAAGAAACACGTAAAAATTAATTTTAGTTATTTTATTTAACCTAATCTAAAATATTATTTTAACACAGTATAAAAAATTATTGAGATATTTTATATTGTTTTTTTCATACTAAGTCTTGGAAAGCTGGTATGTATGTTACAGTGAGAGTACATCTCAGTTCACACTAGTCATATTCCACGTGGCCACTGGCTCCCGCACTGGAGAACATAGATCTTAATCCTGAGGAGTGTCTATTTGCGAGTCTGCCAGAGCACATCTTGCTTCCTGGGTGTCCGGAGTGGAAGGAGGGAAAGGGAGCTAGGCAGGGAGATGTGGAGTGTCCTGAGGCTAGGGTCCCCTCCGCCCACCCCGCTGCTGCGTCATTGTACTCTTGGCCTTCCTGGACATCTCAGCCTTTATCCTGGACTCTTCCAGAGAGTGTGTGACTCCCAGGCACGTTTACTATTGCTGAGGCATGAATATAAAACTTGCACATCAGCAGATAAGCCCCGCCATCCTCCCAGCGTTGGCTCTGCAGCACAGCGCTCTGACTCGCCCCTGCTATCCCATCTGCTGTCACCTCTCCTGCTGCGATAAAAACTTCCCACATGGGGAAACACATGGAGTTCAGAATGAAGCCAACTTCTGGTTCTGGTGGTGAAAGTAGAATATACGTTATGTATTCTAAGCAGATTCTTTGTGCTAAGATAGTCATTTTATGGGAAAGACTGCATGTTGTGTGTTCCAGATTTCGGGATTCAAAGGAGTGGCCATTGTGAGCTAAGTTCTTATGTCTGTGTTGCAGGGAGGCATTTTCTTGCATCTGCAGTGATCGTCGTGGAGTCTGGCCGGCCAACGTGCATCCCCTTCTTTGGTGACAGGCTCTGGACTTTATTCTCAGGGCCAGTTCTGCCACACTGCAACACAAGGTTGACCATTGTTTTCTCTCTCCTGGGACTGAAGTTTTAGGGGAGTGATGTAAGAATGGGAAACCATCGGAGTCATTTCAATCAGGAGACAGTGCCCTTGAGGTCACCCATTGCGAGGTCCAGTTGTCCAGCTTTTCCTTGTGTTCCCTGAGCTCTTCCATGTCCTTCTAGTAGATTTCATCCCCCCGCCAAGGTTAGCTGGAATCTGTTTCTGTTGATCTCAACCAAATGCAAACACAAGCATGTTTTCAGCAGCAGGTGGGATGTGATGTGGCTTAAGATTGGTGGCCTAGAGCAGGGGTCCCCAACCTATGGTGAGTTGTATAATTATTTCACTATACATGAACATATAATAATAATAGAAATAAAGTGCACAGTTAATGTAATGTGCTTGAATCATCCTGAAACCTTCCCCTCATCCCTGGTCTATGGAAAAATTATCTTTCATGAAAACGGTCCTTGATGCCAAAAGGTTGGGGACCACTGGCCTAGGAGAACAAATGGAAAAGGAAAACAGAGAAGGTTAAGCGGTCAAACCAGAGTCTCCCTCTGGCCATGGTGGGGAGAAGCCTCATGTGTGCAAAGCACTTTCTCAGCTCTTCTCTCGCTTCTTCCTTACCACGCCCATGCGACACCCATGTTCCGCAGTGGCGTGGGCCGCCCAGAGTTCAGAGCAGGTGGATGGCAAGCCCCACCCTCTCCATCCCTGAAAATCTGTTTTCTATTCCTAGAAGAGGAGAGGTCCAGGGGCGCTGGCTGCAAGGCTGCCTTTCTTTCATCTCATCTCTTAGAGTCGCGGGACCTTTTTGTAAGAGTTGGAAGAGACCTTAGAGAGATCCTCTCTTCCTCACTTCTTGTGATCTCAGCTCCAGATAGGGGTAAAGAATTGTCATGGAAGTTTGGACAGAGCTGACGTAGGGGCTGCTCCTGGGCTTCTGACTGAGTCTCTGTGTGCCCTTCTGCTCAAAGTGCGCTCCTGGGCCGGCGGAAGCAGCACCAGCTCCTCGGACATGCAGAATCAGAAACTGCATCTTAGCAGGACCGCCAGGTGAGTCTGTGCACGTCGCAGTTTCGGGAGCGTTGTCGTGGTCCCAAGGTGCTGTTGTTCCTCTGTGCTCCTGAAGGCACCAGTTCACCAAATAAAGGTCCAGTTTCCAGTCCTGCTGAGGACTGTGTCCCTTCTTCAGAGCTTTTATTCTATATCGCTTACAGGATGATCCCTGCTGATTGTGACAATCAAGCTCTTTATGTCTTTTTAGTAAAAACCACCTATGTGTTAGACCTGAGGACTCCACAGCTAATTAATTACAGGGACAGTTGCCTGTTGCTAGTGGAAAAACAATAAGCATCAGTCCAATTGGTGAATTTATTAATCTATCCTTGATCCTTTTCCCCCAACATCCATGCTCATTTTATTTTTTACTACATGTTAAGAGGTGGGTTCATCAATTTGTTTCCCAAGCTGCAGTGGCTGTTTGTGTGTCCTGATGTGGTCCTGTGTCCCTCAGGTGTGTGAATAGCTTGCCTCCTGCTTGCAGGAGTCTACAGTCTGGTAGGGGAGATATTATCACTCCAACTCTGTATTTTATAGGAGAGGAAAGCAGGCCCCAGGGAGAGGTAGGTACTTTCTTATCTCCTGCCAAAAGGGCCAGGAGAGGTTGAGGTCACAATGGGGCCTGGGGCTAGCTCTCTGCAGAGCAAGTGGCCACCATGGGGGAGTCTGTCCACAGGTGTAGGGCCACCTCATGTAGTGTTGCATCCTGAGACTAAGGTCTGGGATTCAGGGTCATGCGTGGGTCAGAATCGGACAGGTATAATGAAAGCAGAGAGAGAAATGAGAGGGCATCCAACTTAGGGCTTAGATTTACAGCGTTTTAGGTTCTTATAAGCACCCTGTGAGGCAGATTTTATGACTGACGTTCTACACATGAAGAAGATGAGGCTAAAGGAGGTTATAAAATCCACCTGGGATCACACAGTTGGCAGAGTGGGCGTTCAGGCTGATGGCCGATCATCCCAGTGCCTACCTGTTCCATCCTGTGCCACGCAGGCTGCCTAACCTGCTGCCCTCCTTCCTGCCTGTGCTCAGGCTTGGTCAGAGTGAGGGTGGAGCTGGGCCCTAGAAGAGATGAGATGGCTCCAGTTGCAGGAGAGGAGGTGTGCAAAAGCTCGGAATGAAACAGCACTGACAGGCTGATCAAGGTCACATACTGAGAAGAGTCGGCTCTGATGGAACGCAGACACTTGGGTTTCGGTTCTGGACTCTCTCATACCATGGTGCCATGGAGAGTATTATCATCTACACCACTTGAGGGGCACTGAGCTCAGATGGCAGGAATGGCTGCAGGGCTCAACTCGAGGAGGGATTCATGTTTGGAGTGATGAAAGTTTGGAGAGGGAGAGAGGCCTGGTGAGGCCAGACGCAAGGAGAGGCAGGCTCTGTCTATGTGAAATAGCCGGCTTCCTCACTGCTCAGCCTGGTGGGCGGACCGACCTGGAAACTAAGACGCAGTGCTCCTAGGGGCCAGGAGTTGAGAGCCTGCCCTGTCTGGGTGCTCACAGGGGAGGCCTGGTTGTGAGTGCTCAGATTGTAAAGCCAGCGAACAAGACAACTTGCAGCTGCTGCTGTTCTCTGGTCTCAAAGGACAGAACCTTTGGGTGACCTTGACAGCCAAGCCCCAGGCCATGTCTGGCGTGCACCAACTACCCCAGAGCACAGAGTCCCCTCCCAGCTGCCATCTCGGGGCCTTCAACTCTTCAACACAACGCTGGGCGTTTCTCCAGAGCTTCCTGTTTGCCTGCAGTTGTACAGGCGGGCTGGTCCCACCCAGGATCATGTGGCAGAGGCCTGGTGAGATAGGTGGGCGCTGGCCATGCTCTCCATAGCTTCTCGGGGCTCTGTCCACCCACACACGGGTCCTCTGGGCTTCACCACTCACATCGGGCCCTGCAGCCAAGGGAGCTGAGGCCTTGTATCCAAGTCAGCTCACATGAAGGTCAAGGTGACCCAAAAGGATTTGTGGCCAAGAGTCTTAATTTTTTTTTTTTTTTTGATTTTTCATTTTCCAAAAAATCCACACCAATGATGACTTCAGGATGTAGCGTTCCGGAAAAAACTGGGGAGGGGAACAAGTTCTTCCTTGGTCAGGGAGATGGAGCAATAAAAAGTGTTTGGGGGCGAGGTCTTCACGTCTCCAAAAGGAGCATCACCATGGTGGAAACACCTCTACGTGTGCCTGGCAGGTGCTGGGCCTGCAGGTGCTGGAAAAAGGGACTGAATAAATGTTCCTGGGGGGTAGGGACTAAGTCAATGCCAGTGATGGAAGATTTCCAGCATGTGGGCCTGGAAAATATTCCTACTGCAAAACAGAGTTCTCTGGGCAGCTGCCGTTTCTTCACAGCCTAGGAGGGCAAAGGCTGAAGTCACCAGGCTTTGTCCGCCCCGACAAGTCTGGGCTGCTCACCGCATGCCCATCCTAATGATTAAGACTCTTTCTGTGTTTAGAGAATTGTGAAAAGACAGCATTGTGTTAGAACATGGGATTGTATGGGTTTGGAGATAATGCTGTTGTGCAAACGACATGAAAAGAACTTTTCCAGGTGAGGGTGCAAGACCCCTGGGGAGCTTGGCTTTGAGCCCCTTCCTGGCTCTGCTTTGCCTATCCACTAGGTGCTCCTGAAGGGACTTTGCTCTGTGACATTACATGGAGGAAACAAGCAGGATGCTAAAGTGGTAAACTTCTGAGATGTCCAAGGACAGAACAAATTTTGCCTACAAAGTTGTGCTAGCTATCACCATTGGATTTTTAGAGCTATTATCTAATGTTCTGTGCCCTTTGATGCCCCAAGAGGTAGGCCCTGGTGTTCTGTGTCACCTGGGATCCCTTATCTGATTGAGTTTGGCCAATGACAGCAGCAGCAGGAGATTGGAGAAATGTCAGGGTGTTTCTTCCCTGCTTCTGAGATGGGCAATGTCTGTTTTTACCAGGAGGTCCATCTACCACCACCCCTTCCCACACAGGGTTTGGCTCCTGTATTGCTATTTTGTCCTTTTAACCCTCTCTAAGGGTCTGAGGCCACCATTGCTAGGCTTTAGGTGTCTCTCCTTTGTAACTAGTCCCCTGGATAAAGGCTCTTCATTTGAATCATCCGCTTCTGATGGACAGAGGGCCTAGCCAGTCTGACTTCCTGTTCATAACCAGTTTCCTGGGGGAAGTTGGTGGTGCACCCTCAGTATCACTGCTGTTCTGGTTTGTTCCTGACTTTGCCTGTGGGGGAGGTCGTCTTTGTGTACATTGGCCACCTGCGAGGGGGAGCGGAGTGCACAGTGCGAAGGGGTGAGCTGTGATGGGGACATTTGAAGGCTCAGGGCACATGGTCACAGGAGGAAGTGCAGGGCAGTGAGTTGTGCAAGGGCAGAGGTGAGGAAAAATGGGGTGGGGGCTGGGAAGGAATGCAGGCTACCCGCAAGCAACTGTGATGGACACTGAGGCGAGCTGCCTAGATTGTGGGGTGTGCAATCCCAGCAAGAAGCCCCCAGCTGGTGCTCCTCTAACCTCTGGGCTGTCTGACTAGATGGGTGGGGTACAAAGGCCTGGTCATCTCGACCCCATGCAGGATACTTCCACTGGGTATACTTCTGGACGGACTGGCCGATGCTTTGTCTGACTCTGAACAGCCTACCCCTTCAAGTATTGGCCTCTAACGAACACCCTGCGTTCACGTTGCATCTTAGTTTGGCCAATGAGAGCAGCACCTGCTTCCTGACGACCCGACCTGCGAGGGTAAGTTTAGAAGAACTTACAGCAAGAGCAGCAAAAGGTCGACATGAAAGTAACAATTTTTATTTTTTGAATTTATTTTATGGATTTTGTGTGTTACAAGGAGCTTTCAGCCTTTATTGCAGAGGCAGAGGAACTCCCAGGGGGCACAGGAGAAGGGTGAGATCTGGCCACTGCTGAGCAGCTCTTTCTGAAGGAGGGACACAGAAGCGTGCAATGATTTCTCAGAAGTCAGAGCTTTGTTCAGTTGCACTATGTACAAATGTATGGAGGATTATTTAAAACTTGCTTGGTTCTAGAAATCTAGGAGGTAAACTAGGCATATCTGTAGAGCATGAGCTAGGGAGAGAGTATTTTCTTTTTCCCCAATTTACAGAGGAGGACACTGGCAATGTTAGAAGGGAAAGTGAAGTTCAGTTCAAAGATGAGTTTGAAGGATCTATAGGCCCCATGGTAAGGGAAGTTATTTTTCATAGGAACTTGGAAAATGGTTCTGAAGGAGTGTGTTCGTTCTCTAGGGCTATGAGAGAGTGAAGACCAAGCAACTTGGTGAAATGACCTGGATTTTTTAGTGTGAGAGATCTGAGAAATGAATGTTCTTTTCTGTTGCGTTTCTAGAATCTGACCCACAGGGATACCCCTGGTCAATAGTCTTCCCATCCTGACATCCTGGGACCTACACACCTGCATGGGGCTCAAACTGTCACTGGGTTTCATGTCCCCCAACTGTTGGAAACGTTTAACCTTGAGGCCCCTCATACTTTTCTGCTTATATGCTGAGGGGTGTGGTGTCAGATCCCTGGCCAGAGACATTATAAACTATATTAAAACCTTACCTTGACTTTGGGCTGTAATATGGCTTAAAGAGCTTAGGAATTTCCTGAATGAGAAGAGCCAGCTCTATAGCTAAGAACAGCTCTTGGGGTGACCAAGTGATCAACCCAGATTGAGATAACTCCCATTTCAGGGCACACTGGACCAAGCTTCGTTTATGACATCAGAGTCACGTTATGCCATCTGGCTTGAATCTTCCACATTTGCTCCCCTTATACGGACAAACAGCCTGCTCATCCTGCCCATGTGGTCCTTGAATTAAGAGGACCTCTCTGGGTCATGTCTTTAGCATCCCTCCCTATGCTCTAAGCCCCTTGACAAAACCAGCTTGTATCCTTTGGCTCATAATTGGCACTATAATTCAGTTCTCTCTTTTTTTAATCTCTGGGATAAAGACTAAATATGGTGATGGCCAGAGTTGGGCACCACAGGGAGTCCTTGATATTTAAGTCTTGTTTTAATAGTCTCACACCAGGCAGCCAGTTCTTCCCCAATCCACCCAGCTCAGAAGCCCTAGTTTTTTCAACCAAAAGATCAAGAGAAACATTTGAGTTTTCAAAATTTTATTGAGATGTTGGGGAGAAACAGCCAACATATACATTCCTCATTTCGTCACGAATGGCATTTTATCCACACCCCATAGGCTCTCCTCTGGCTTTGGTCTAACATGGTCTCCTTGGCAGTCCCCCTTCTGCTGTTCTCTTGCTGCTGCCTGGTGCTGTTTGAAGTCCACCAGGGCAGAGCCCGCTGGCGGGTCACAAGTGGGAGCGGTAATTGCGATTGGCTGTGGGGAAGGACAGGTTTGCGACAGGGACGCCCGTTAGAACACACACACCATAAATACTCTTCTTGCTGCTGTCTGAGTTTAGTCATTGGCAAGAATCTCAGGCTGAGATTTCAGGGGCGTGGGAGGGGGGTGCCACCAGGAGGGGGGTGCCTGGGGGGGACGTGCCCCTGTTTGCCCACTCTCCTCCTCATCCCTCACTCACCATCGTCGCCCCGTTTCCTACTTTTCAGGCTGCCCTTTCGGTATTTTCTCTTGCTGCCTCCTCTCTTGACTCCCTTGTGAGGAGCTCGGTTCTTGCCCCTCCTCATGCCATGACTCTTTAATTTGCGGCTGGTCGACATCGTAATTTCTGCCAAAATGAGGGGCTTTGCAAGGCCGGAGGCCAGGAGTCCGGGTATTTAAGGCCTTGGCCATTGTGAGGGTACAGGGGTGTGGCCCAGCAGGCGGGTGGGGCCTTATTGTGCTGTCATTAGCCTTTGCTGCACCTTGGTCATATACGTGAAATAAATAAAGTGGCCCCTTTAATGCAGCTCAAGGCCTGCGTTCAACTTCGAGGTCCTTTTTGTGTTAAGTGAGGCTTTCCAGACAGGTGTTCTTGAGCAACTAAATCCCAGCCACCTAGGGAGTCCAAGAAACCATTAACCCATGTCTCCTGCCTGTAGGAAATTTAGTAGTCATCAAGTGTATGCACATACATGAGTGTTTCTGTCTCTCACAGCATCTGGAGGTGACAAATGTATTTCCATGAGGACTTGACTCTAGGAAATCCAATTCACTATGATCAAAATAGAAATACTCCTCTTTCACCTAACTCAGGGTTTCTTAGTTTCAGCACTGTTGACACTGTGAGCTGGGCAACTTTTGGTGGGTTCTGTGCATCCTAGGATGTTTGGCAGCACCCCTGGCTTTGAGCACTAGATACCAGATGGAGCTCCTATAGCTTTGATAACCCAAAATATTACCAAACTTTGCTGCCTGTCCCTTTGGGAGGCTGGGGGAGTAAGGGACAAAACCACACTGGTTGAGAACCACTGACCTAGCCATTTTTAAAAATTTAGTCACAGATATAGATCACATAATTTGTGCTGTGTACTTAGGTGGTAGGAAAATAGTGGTGGATGAAAACAGATGTACATACTGTGCTCATGGAACTTTCTGTCGAGTGAGGAAAAAGCCATCAGGTGTCTACACCAATTAGTGAATGTACTTAGGGGTTCACTTTGGCTCGAGGGGGCAGAGGGTGCGGGATGAGGTTGGAGAGAGAGGCAGAGACCAAACCATGCTCAAGTACATTGGGAAGCCTTAAAAATGTTAAGGGGACGGCACGATGAGATTGGAGGGTTCTGGGTGGGCGATGACTCAATTGGGAGGGATGTGTGGGTAAAGGGTAAATGACAATTTCCATTTTCCTGTTTCCAGGCAGGTCTCTCTGGCGACCTGTTGGTGACTTTTATTGACACAAGGAGGGAGGAGCTGTGTGAGGCAGGCTGCTGGCCTGCCTCTTTGTGTCTCCCGATCCTCTCTGTCCACCCCAGCCTGGCTGTCCCCCTGCGAGCAAGCTCTGTGAGAGCAGGGGCGTCTGTGAACGCAGGAATTGAGAACTTGCCCAGCCCGGTGTATTTCCTAGGTGTTAAACAGTCCTCTCAGGATAGGAGCTGAATACGTATTCGTGGAATACATTTGCTCAATAAATAGAAAGTCCTCTTATTTTTCTATCTTATTCCTCCCCATTTGGTTCCACATCTCCAAGGAAGACTTCCCCAACTTACCAAATTTTCATTGTCTTTTAAAATTTCCTCAAAGTCCACGGTCCCTGTACCATTGGCCTTCATGCCTAGACAACCAGCCCTAATGGTGTGGACCCTGTTTTGTGTCTGCGTTGGTGTGTCAGACTGGTCTCAGCAGGAGGCGGTGTGTCATGGTTCTGGTCCTGATGGGACTTCTCTGGACTCTAGCTCCCTTATTTCACAAATAAGCAGTTTGGGCCAGGTGATCTTTGAGATGATCTGACTTTGGCAGTAGTCTCCTTGCAGTTAGGGACTACAACTTTTATTTCTACTGCATTTTCCCTGGCTACTAGCATAGTCTACAGCAGGTGGTTAGTCCATATTTGCTCTGTCTAGCTGCTTTGGTATATTATGAGGACAGATAATCTGACGCCTTCAGAGTAACTTTGTACCAGTGAGGGCATTTCTAGGCAGGGAAAGGAGAAAAGGACATTGTCTTCAGAGCAGGTCCCCTGACGCTCTTTGCTGACCTCCCACACTTGACTCTGCTGCTAAAATGTTTGAGAGGCGTTTTCTGGACGGCCCTGAAGACTGGATACTATTTCTCTCCCTCATCCCTCCCACCCCAAGAAGACCTTCTCTGCCAAGGAGAGGCTGAGATCACATGGAAGCAGCAGCCAGACTTGGGAACTGAAGAAGAAACAAACAAACAAAAATGTCCCCCTTGCATAGGGCTAAGGAGCAGCTGTGGTTCCAGACACCCATGCTGAGCAACTCCAGCAGCAGAAAAACGCAGTGGTGGTGGTGGGGCTTGGGTGGGGGGAGGCAAGGCACAGGTCAGTCCTAGGTGGGGCTGCAGGGGGTGTGTGGGTTGGCTCCTGCGTCAGATCTCCTGGAGTGAGGATGGAGGGGTAGAGCATTGGCCATGCTGCCTGTCTCTGTTTCTCTTTCCACTTCTGCCCCAGTGTGGCTTGAGCCAACGGCACTTCAGATACAGCTCAGTGAGCTCACTTCTGACCTTCAGAGGGCCCACAGTGAGGCCTTTCCTTGAGAACCATCTGCTAACCCAGTCTGCTGGCTGCCTGTGCCCTCCCTTTTTTCTGCTGTCTTTGCACAGAGAGGACACATGAGCTACTTGAGATAACTCCATGTGGCAGCAGCAGGACAGCCCAACAGATCTGTTTCCTTTACACTTTAGCTTCCGGGTGGGACTCAGCTTTTGTTTCTCTTGATGAAAGGAAATGGCATATGGAGAGAGAGAACTGAATTGCTGGCCTTCTTAGAAGGGGAACTATCAGACCCCTTTCTCTTAGAGCTAAGTTTTGTCTTGCTTGGAGACAGGTGGACCGACAGAATGATGTCTTTACCTCCTAGAAGCATAACCCAGGCAGCAGCGCAGGAAAGGGCTTGGAGGCCAGGGCTCTCACTGCCCTATCCCTGGACCAGGAAGCGCAATCTTAGGGTGTTACTGTTTTGGAAGTCTGACCTCAAGTTGGATCCCATCTCAGGTTTCCAATTTAAACTCCATTAATTTTCCTGGGGAGTCTGATGGACGTCTGCACAGGGCTACGTCTTCCCAGCAGGCTGAGGCTTGGACTTCATTCAGAGGCAACATGGAAAGATGTGGACAGTCCTTAGACATGTCAGTGACTCAGTCCAAATCTCTCTCTGAAATCTAAATCTCTCCAGATGTTGACCTCGGCGGGGAAGTGGGGACCTTCTACCCTGTTGACATGCATACCTGTCTTCTCTACTGTGGCTGCTACTGCTGATGCTCAAACAGGCCCAGGGGGGTCGGGGCAGCCTGGAGGCGGTGGGAGCTGCTGAGAGAGGTGCCCCACTAGGCACGGAGCTCTCTGAGCTCAGAGCACATCCGGTGTCCTCATTAGGGAATAAAAAGCATCCAGAGACCAATGCCAAAATGTGGTTTTCAGGGAAAAGGGGAGGAAGGACCTCAACCCAACTCACCTTTTCCCACACAGTTCTGGGAAACACAGGACGCATTTTGGTTCTAAGGAAACTTGGGGCCATACGTGGCCTTCTGAATCCTTGAGTGCGACCTTTTGACTGAATCCAAATTGTACAGAAAAAACCCTTTTAATAAAAAGATGTGTTCTGTGAAGTTTCGATTCGGTTGAGGGACCGAACTTGGGGACCTGGAGGGCCACACGTGGCCTTTTTGAGGCTGCAGGTTGCCCACCTCTGGCTGGGGTCTGCGTGAAGACTTGTTGGTGTCTGTTCCCATTTTCCTGCCAGCCTTCCTTCTCTCCCACCCTTTCTACGGCATTCCCAATTTTCCAACACAGTTCCTGTGTCTTCTGGAGCACAGTGGTTGGGATTCTTAAAGGTCGGGGACTCATCACAAAAGTGGTGGTGATGGGGGGCTCCTCAGGGGCCACCTGCTCATTTGGGGGCTCAGAGGCCTGTTTTAGGGGCTTCCCCAGGCATGGAAGAGCCTGGAATGGACACAGATTGCTGGTTCCCAGTCAAGCACTACCCACTACACCACAGTGCCTTCCCTACTTGGCTTAGAGAGAAATCTGACCTCGATTCTCCACTCTGTTTGCCACAGAGAAGGGACCTCGTATGGAAGGGAGAGGGAGAAACGGGAGAAGGGAGTCACTTGTTCTTTGAGGAGGTTCTCTGGACACATTTGAAGTTCTCATTTTTAGATAAGTCAAATGTTCATTTGCTTGTAGTTATTTTTGGACTTCTGAAAAATTATTTGATTATTTCTATTCCTTTTGCCTTCCTAAGTTACCACTAACAATAAGGCCACACGGTGCAGCGGTACTCAAAGAAAATCCAAATTTTATGCTTTCACGTTAACCCCTTCCTTGCCTTCGCTAACTTTAATTCCCACCCACAGCAGTGACAGAGAAGGTGTACCCTTCCAAAAACACTGGGAATACAGCTTCAGTCTGGCATAACATAAAGGTAGGACTGCACCCTAGGATGTTAAAAAGGAGTGTTGCGGTATTAAAATATCACATATTAAATTGTTTGGCCTCATGTGGTCTTTAGGAACAATGTCTTTTAATCCATCTACCAACTGGAGTAAGGAACTTTGAGTTGGAGGGTTGCTAGAGAACAATTTCACAATAGCTAGGCCTGAGGATGAAGTAACTTAGCCAAAGTCACAAACTATAGGCTGAGCCAGAGCCCAAGCCCAGATTTTCTAATTCCCAGTCCGGGCTTCTTGCCACCATGCCATGAAGTGCCACTATTGAAATTTCAGGCCTCTTTTTAAAAATGTTTCCCCCTGTGCATTTTCTCTGCTTTTCTTCTGTCATGTTCCAAGAGCCATGTGCTGGGGTCCTTGCCCTTTTGAAATCATCCCACCTGCCAAGGATCATAAGTTCACTGAGTTTGAGGATGCCTGGCCCTTTGAAAGGGGAAAGAGCTGCCACCAAGAGGGACAAAGGACCAGAGAGAAAGACTGAGGCTGCTACACATGAAGGTCAATGCCTTCACAATTGATGGTTTCAAAGCTCTGTGACCATCATGCTGGTAGAACGCACTGAACACAAGAGATCTACTGACGAAAGCTGGGTCAAGAGAGACTATCACATCAGCTTTATCGCTGACCTGGCTTGCTGAACCTCTGTCTCCTAGTCTTAGCAGTGATGAGTGGAGGGTGAAGAAGAAGAGACAGGTTGAAAGCATAATTTTCCTTTGTGTCCTGAGACCCTGGAAAGATGGGGCCAACAACGAAGGCTTTCCTGACAGTGTCACTGCTGATGTGGCTTCTCTATTGTTCTTTGGGCAGAAGTCTCATATTTGGAGACCCCAGAAAGGTTTGATTGTATTCATACTAAAGAAAAAGAACAAAGTAACTTCTTCACTGTTCTTTATAGTGCTGGAATTGTGATCCGAAACATAGAGGCTTATAACACTTCACCCTTCGCACACCCCTGTCCTGGGAGAGCAGCTGGGACTGGCCTAGAGAAATCCTCAAAGCAAAGCTTCCATTTTTGGTAAGAACCCAAGAAAGACCCAAATGCTTTTGAGTGTTCAGTGATCAGATTTTATTGGTCAAGAAATTCCTGACACTGGGCAACCTTATGTTTTCTGGGAGGAAATGTGGAAGGTGATGCCACAGAGATGTTCCTGGGATTCTTGTAAGGACCATGTCAGCATGCAGAGATATTTGTTCTCTCAGTAGACTACTGTTCTATGATAGAGATAATAGCACTTTCTTAATACTGCAAGGAAGCAAAGACAAAACCGAGGTTAAAAAAGTCCCTGGTTAGAGTGGGCGAGTCTCAGGAGGTTCTTGGGGTGGGCGCACAAGGCCAACTTGACATTTTCCAGGTTTTCCCTTATGATCTGTGACTTGGCATAGCCTACTTGCTACTTTCTGTGACATCTGCTCCAGGTAAAGAAGTCATGTCTCCCCAGAACCAGCTACATTATTTGAGAGGCCCGCTGCAAAATGAACACGCTGGCCCCTTGCTAAAACATTATTAAGAATTTCAAGATGGTGACAGAAGAGCATAAACCTGGGGTCAGCATGGTCAGGTAAGTGAGCACAGAGCTGTTTGAGACATACAGGTCCCCTGCCTGTGAAGCCTGCCCTGTCTCTCCCTCCTCACTTAAGGTGCTTCTTATAGTAAACATACAGATAAGAGACTGAAAAATCCCTACCTCATTTATCTTTATAGTCCTGGAGAGCTGGTCAAATGTCTTCTTCGTGTTGGGGAGTTGATGGACACTTGCAAGTGGCTTGTTTCTTCCTGAGGCTGTGCCTTGTGCCTGAGCATGAAAGGCATCTCTTCAATACTGGCTCTATCGCACTCCCCATTCCCTTCTCAGGCCGGAGCTAGCACCACTGTCTCCACCCCGCTGCCTGCTTTCTCTCCTCCTTGCTGTCCTTCGGTGGTGTTTTCTTCCATGCTCCTGCAGGAAACCGCCAAGTCCTGGGGCACAGGCAGCTCTGCTGTGTCCTATGTGGCTGGACACACACACAGTGCTCATATTTAGTCCTGCGAGATGTTAGGAGCCTGACATGGGCTTTCTGGTCATTTACGTGAAGATGGTATTCCCAGCCCTGAGACAGTAGGGGCCCACTTGTAAAGAAACTGTCTCTCTGTGACTTGGCTTTCCCCACTCTGGGATGTCACAAAGTCCATATGAGGTCAGCGATCAAATCTCCAAGAGAAGCGGGGACCAGGGTACCCCGATGTTTTCCTCCAACAATTAGATTTTGGGGATCTAAGTTTCTCAATTTACTAAACATGGGAAAATCATTTCATTTCTCCTGGTCTTAAAAGTATTCTGTTAGTGAAAGAGAGAAAGGCTCAGACTCAATGACAGTCCTACTACCTTCCTAATGAGGAAACTAAGTGCCCAGGTGGAGATCACTTCTTTGTAGGCTCAGTGCTTCAGGAAATTGCTCAAGGACACAAACACTGAGCAGCAGAGCTGGATTTAAATTCACAACTATTTAGTGTTAGGACTTGTAGTGTGCTCTACCTGCATAATATACCCCCTGATGTGTTTGCTGCCATGGAGGGGAGGCAGAGACAGGTGGTTAATCACCCAGAGAGTGATACCTTTTACTTGATGTTCACCATGAAGAGAGCTATCAATGAAAGACCTGCATATTAAAGTTCAACTGAAACTCACCCAAGTCAGCGATGAGGATGGAGAAGGAGGGGTAGATTATAAAATATTAAGGTGACTGATGAGCAATGGAGGGGTACGAAGGGAAAATTTGAATCCTAGACTTACACCCTAAGTGAATGACTGCTGAGTGAATTCAGGAGTGGGAAATACATTGAGACAGAAAGAACTGGTTTTAGTTTTGCACAGGTTGAGATGTCCACCAGACAGATCCAATGTCCACCTGATGCTCCCTAGACAAACTGAAGGGAGGTATCTATGGCTCAGAAGAACAATTGAGGCTGGCAATGTAGACCTGGGCATTGGCAAGGTAGTTTTGTGTGGTCGAATTTGTGGGCATGGATGCTCTAGAGCCAAAGCTGTGGTATTCATCAGCCTTTAGGTTTTCCAGAGGAGAGAGCTGGGGAAGATGACTGAGAGAGCAGAAGAAAACTCAGGAAAAAATGGTGTTGAAAGGTAACAGAAAAGAGTTCAAAGCTGGAAGCTGCCAGATATGGGGTAGTCATAGCACTTATTGGGGACCAGGCACTGTGTGGGGCAACTGAGGAACCTCATCTTATTTTTCAGCTCTCACCTTACTTGATTCCTGTAGAGCACTGGACAGTTGGGTTCCTGCAGAGACACAGTCGGGGATGTGGAAGGGAGTGCAGTGGGTAGGAAGAGGTGGCAAGGTGAGGTAGTGGAGGGTGGAGGGTGTTTGTGAGCCGGGGAAGATAAGCTTCTCTCTAGCAATCACCTCTCCCCTCCCTTCATAGCCAAGCTTCTTAAAAGAAGGGCTTTTTTTCAACCACTATTGCTCTCCCATAAAAAAAATGATAGGACTTCTTGGTTTTCTTGCCTCACCTTACCCTTGTGTCCTTCACCCCATCTGACCTCACTCTCCTCTCTCAGCTATAGCCATGTCTTCAGTTAGGAATGACATCCCATCTTGATTTGTCTTGTTATCTCCCCTTTCTGCTTTCCCTCAGGGACCTTCAGCCCCGTGAGATGAGTACCATCATTGCCATGTTCCAGGATCAGGGTGGTTAAGTAATTTGCCCAGGGTCCCACAGTTAGTAAACAGAGAGGCTGGGGTTTTCATGTATAAGAAATTGGAATAATTTCTCATATAAGATTGTTTATTTCATATTTTACATTTCTTTTTAAATACTGAAAGATAGGCATGCAATAGGTCCTCAATAAATCAGTGCAATTTGAGAGTTGGATCCCTGTTATTGATCAAAGCAAAGTTCTTCTGTAAGGGTATGATGTTCGCGAACTGAGGGCGCATTCAGGCTGCTAGTGGTGGTGGTGGATATCGATGTGTATCCAGCCAGTGGGGTCTGTTTAATTAAAATTTGGGATCCCATGAAAGCATCTCCCTCCTTTCCCCCACACCAACCCACGTCCCTCTGAATGCCTAGGAAAGACCTCAAAAACACAAAGGGCCAGAGGTGAGGTTAGGGAGATCCTGTAGATCCTCAACACACATTCGGATGAATAAATTGATTGCTCTATCAAACCATCTCTAGGACATAAAATTATGATCATAGACTTCAATCCTTTAGCTTAAATGTCTGAGTGCTTTTGGTGTGGAAACAAACTGATTGTTAGTAACTTTTGACAAGGAGAAGAGGGGACGGAATAAATCAGGTTCAGCTTTACAGATATGTACACACATAGTTCAAATACAACTCCACCTCCTTCTCTTCATTCCTTCCTCTTTCTCCTCTTTTCTGTCTTTGTTGCTTCCCCCAGGATTAAAATCTTAGGTCTTATTAAAAAAAATGGCAGGAGAATTGTAGAATTCTTTGTCTTTTAGCCTCTGCAAGAGGCAGGATATTAGAGGGACTGTGGGAGGTGCTTGGATTATCACCTCCCCTGCCTCTATGTGAGGTTGGTCTTCTTGAAGGGGGTGAATCATTATAACCTTTGTCCAGGAAGTGCGTTGAACCAGGCTTTAAAGGGAGAGAGGGGAAAATTTATCTCTTGTGGCTGTCCTTCAACCTGACCTTTCTGGCTGGCAACACTCAACAGCTACGTTTCTTAGGCTTGAGACTCGGGTGCCTCCTTGTACTCTTCTCTCTCCTTTCTGGTCTTTGCTGAGTCTCTGTCCATGAGGTCTACATTTCCATGATCCAGGGTGGCAACCCCTGATCCGTCTTTGTTACCTTTCGATTACATTATTGCAGAGTCAGCTTGCATCTCTTTTTCCATGTAAACTGTTGCCCAGTGAAACTTTCTAAAGCAAAGCTAATCATGTCACTCTTCTGTTCAAAAAGTCTGGGAAACTCCTTACTGTCTATAAGACATAGACATTTTTACCACAACATTTCAGTTTGCATACACACCCTCTAATTCCAACTTCGCTTTCTAGCCATGTCTTTTATTCTCTCCCTCACACAACCTCTGCTGTTCTACCCAAGTTGGGCTATTTAAAAAGTAGAACAAGTACAGATGTTCATGGGAAACTCAGTGATTTGTACCATTTTTTTTTTTTTAGCATCTTCACCAATTAAAGTCCTTCAAACTCAAAACAAACAGCATAAACTCTATGGTTACTTCTTTCCATGAACTCCCATAATACATCTTTTGGGAACATTTTATATCATTTGTAAGATTCTGTCCAGAATTTTTATTTGTATGCCTGTCTTTTCTTGGCAAGCATCAAACTTCTTGAGGTTGAAGTTGTATCTCTGTGGGGTTCTGAGGGATGGAGCAGGGATAGTGGATTTAAAAAATGTGTGGGACTAGAGCTTTACATTCCACATTTTTGGGGGTTAGAGTGGGGCTTGGAGAGGGATAGGAGGGAGAAATTACAAAGCGGGCACAGGAAACTTTGGGGGTGGTGGATATACTTATTATCTTGCTTTGTAGTGATGGGCTCATGGGTGTATATTTATGTCAAAATATCGAATTATACACTTAAAATATGTGCAGTTTATTGTATGTCAGTTGTACTTGAATAAATTCATCTATGAAGTTCCACATCATACACATCCTTATTCAAGAGCTCTTTCTAGAAATAAGATAGTGAAAACCAGGAATGCATGTCTAAATGTACCAGCAGACAAAGGCTTTGAAAAGGCTGGACTTGTGTTTGAAAGGCAAAGACAATTTTACTTGGTTTGTATCATTCCTGGGGATTTCTGTGGGCTATACTGATGGGCAACCAGCCAGCTCAAGGAGTTCTTACAGGTACTTTCTTGATTTTATCCAACATCTCAGTATTCCCCCAACCACCTAACCAAGCTCTCCTGTTCACCTGCAGCCATTGTGACAAGACACCATCAATCATCAGGTCCTTTTACCAGGAGGGAACATGTCACAGCTACTTATATAAAGGAAGTGATGGATGGACTGCTTTGGACAAATGGACTTGGGGTGGGGAAGGGGGGCGATAGGGGGTTGCAGACAGAGGCTGCTGTTTCAAGCAGAACCCCACCGCTGACCAGAGCTGGGGAACATAAGAAGATGGTGAAAGTCTGTAGATGTAGGTGTTCAGCATGTCATCTGAAGGATTCCCCACAGAGACAAAAAACAAGGAAGTTATGTCAGAAAAGGAACAAGAAGACAAGGTATTGGTGGCATTTTCTGACTACAATGGGGATGTTCAGAACTGAGGGATTGTCATCCTAGTGTGGCCAATTTTCCAAAATATCATGCCTTTGTCAAAAACAAAGCTTTTCATTCACTTTCCAAAGACTGGCCCCAATTCTTCTCTAGCCACCCCTTCCTACTCCATCCTTCCAAATCCCCACCTGACTCTTTCTCTACTTCCCCACAGTCCCCATGGTGCAGAGCCAGGCTTTCTGTGCTTGCTGCCTGTCTTCCTTGCACTGTAGAGCCCCTCTCTGAGCTTGTCCACTCGGTAGAGAGACAGACATCATTTCCTGCACTTACCTCTTTGAAGGTGGGATTCTCAAACTCTTTGAAAC
Source organism: Avahi laniger (assembly GCA_963575035.1). Lineage (NCBI taxonomy): Eukaryota > Metazoa > Chordata > Mammalia > Primates > Indriidae > Avahi > Avahi laniger. The sequence goes on from CAUYSK010108071.1 coordinate 43,134, forward strand.
CCTGCCTCTGATAGAATCTCTGGGAAACTGAGTTGAGAAGGTCCTTGTATGAAAAACACATGGGTTTTCAGAATGCAAATCTTAAATTTTCTCATTTATCTCCTTAGTCAGCAGGATACGTCCACGTTTTGGTTGAAGAAGCTGTTTGAAACCATGTTTTTCCATGTCACATTTTTTCCCACGGACAGCACAAAGAAAAGCTTCTGGTGCCGGCCCAGGACCACCATAATCATTGTTGATTTTTCCGCTCTGCCCCAGGGTCTCTAAATAAAACTTCTCTCCTTTCTCTGCCAAATGGTGTTCTTGAGTGTTCTTGTTTAGTCAAAGAGTGATCTTAGGTGACCTTTGCGACTTAGCCTTTTTGTTCCATGTAATAAGACAGGTGGAGTGTGGTAAGTAGAAGGAGAACCACGTGAGTCAGGAGGAAATATGTAGTTTCCCCTTTTTTCCTGTTTTAGATATTTACTAGTGAAATTCATGGTTAGGTTTTTGGTTTGAGATAGGTTGAGATGCTTTCTGGATGTGAAAAGAGCTTACTTGGTTTGATAAATCATCTAAACTGGGCCAGCTGCAGGCTGAGCCAACCACCAGGTTACCATCAACTCACACTTCTAGCTTCGTTTGTTGACAATAAAATGTACATTCTTCTAGAAACAAGCCCAAGGGCATACCAACACGAAGCCCAGGCATTATAAACATGAGGAAGAACAAAAATATAACACAGGCCTAGAATAGCACATATGTATTTGGAAGTTTTTAAAGGACAACATCCTCGAGCTTCTCCTAGTAGGTTACTCTAGATATCATGTAACGTTGGGGCAATTTGTGGGGGGGGGTCAAATAACTCCTACAGCTGTTTGTAATCCCTTGTGTAATTGAACTTGAACTTTGCGTAACTTACACAAAGGTGCCAGATCATCTCTTACTCCAATCCATTGCCATTAAACTGAAGAAGTTCTGCTAAGCACAGCTTCCCTCCCCTAAGGGGTCATAAATGCAACCTTTACAAACCATATGCCAGCAAGGCCAAAGCTAATCCATAAGATTGAGGCCTCAAAACCCAATTCTCCTATCTTCTTTGGAACGTGAAAGATGTAGAAACTGGAACAGAGATAAACTGCCATTTTATTCAGCCAATTTAGGTGGACGCCAGGATTTTGTCCTATTTTCTAGATGTTGATGAGCTTCTTGGGTTTCTCTGACGACCGTCTCTGGCTTTCAGGGGTAATAGTTGGCCTTACTCAGTGCAGGGGTGGAGAGATGACAATTTATTGCTTAAAGATGTTACGGCCGGTGGTTCTGGGCCCAAGACCAGATCGTCTTGAGATAGTATGTTGTAGTAATATATCTTGTGGTATTAGGTTGCAGTAACATGTTATAGTATAGATATACTTATACATTAGATATAAGTATATCTGGGGCAGCAGGTTGTAGTAATGTTGTGCACACAGCGACATAGCCTTGGGGAGAGGGCAAAGCAAAGGGGGTTGGTAGCCTTTCCTGCTTCACTGGGGTGCCAGTCATCATATCACCCTCACCATTTTTGCTACATTTACGTAGAACTTGTTTTTGCTATTAAATAACTCCCATGTACTGGGCACTCTGTCAGGTCCTATTCACATGTACATGTTCACATATTACATGTACATATCATACATATGGTCTAGGAGAAAACCAGAGAAAGTGGAATAAAAGTTACAGTGCAGGGAGCCCTGACTCTCAGTTGTCCAAAGCTTGAAACTTTGAAGGAAGCCTGCTGTGTGAGGTAAGCAATTGTGACCCATGAGATATGTGAAGTGATAGGGCCACTTGCAAGAGCCCCTTGAGAGGAAAAGGGCTGGTTAGCACGTGTTCCAGTATTTGCAGGGGACAGTAGCCATAGTAAGTGAATGTCGTGGCCGTGTTCTAATGAAGCTTTACTAGATTTGGCCTGTGAGCTGTAGCTTGTCAAGCCCTGCACTAGAGCTTGTGCTAACCGTTATTTCATTTACCTCCATTGTACCATCAACGTAACCAGTATCCCAATTTTATAATTGACATAGGCTGAATGATTAACTTGCTTAAGACCATATGGCTTAGAATGTGCTTGAGTTGGGACCCAAGGCAGAGTGGTACTATTATATCTTTAAAAAAGTCACATGAAGACAGAAGGAGGTAGACCCGCCTTTAGCATTCTATCTACCCTCATAGTACTCTACCCCTCTGGGGGGTTGGATCCTTCTCTGAGCCCCATCTAAGTGTGAGCACTATGTTTCTTTTTCCTAAGAGGTTCATTAATCCTTTCTGGCAGCTTGTTCTTCTGCTCAGGGGCCTCTGCCTCTGCCTCTGGATGTGGGCTGCCTCTCTACTAGTCTTGGTGTGGTTGGTAGTGTTAGACTTCTTATAAAGGAGTCTTTGGGATGGGGAATGGGAGTAAGGAAGTGGGGCTGGGGCACAGAAGCTACTAGTTAGTCCTAAACCAGATGCTACTCAGGCAGTTAAGCCAGTGGCAGGAAGAAGGCAGCTAACAGGGCCTTGTATGATGCAGTGCAGGTCATAACATTACAGCCACCATTATCTTTTTCACCTCATAATGTTAAGTGCTGAAACTGACCCCAAATTACTTTAAAGATCATAAGCTTATAAATTTGAGTGCAGTCCCTTTTGCTTATTTACAACTCATGCCCTAAAATCTTTCTCTAGTCTTTCTGCCTTTCCAAGTTTTATAGTTGCCTCTTGGTATGGGCTTCAATACATTCTCCAATTACAGAAAGTGTTTTTACTCTTAAAACTTATCTCCAGTTGTTGGCCTGGGAGCCACACATAGCCCACACCTATGTTTTCTTTACCATACTATGCAGGCCAACATGGGGTGAACAAAAAACATTTGAGCTAGTTGCCATCGTAGAAAAGTCAGGCGCTTTCATGTAAAATCTAGACACTTGACTTCTTGGTTGCTCTTAAAAATTTTCAAAGTCTGTCAACACTTGATTCCAACTGGCTAGAGCTCAGAAACACCTTTTGGATGGGGCATGGGCACGCACTCTTCAATTTGATGTTGTCTGCACAAACTCCTACTTGTGTTACTTATACTACCTGCCCGGACCCTGAAGACATTTGACTTTGTAACCTCTGTCATAAAACTTTGATAGCTGTCACTACTGACTCTGTTGGTTCCACCTCTCTCACCTGTATTTATCAAACAGTCCAGAGGCAAGTCTGAATTTCTAGGCAGGGGAGCCAAGGATAAGAATCTGGAATTTGGTACAGGACAACCTCTTCCCTTTGCATTCCTACTGAGTGCTGAGACCACACATTGTCAGGCTCACTCCCGAGCCTCAGACTACCCCTTTTATCCTGAAGTATAGTTTGAAATCCATGAAGAAATTTAAGGAATTATAACCAAGGAAAAGAGGAGTGGCTGTCTGTCTGGATGTGACTTGGGCTCCAGATTGGGAACAGGAGACTCATAATAAATGAAAGTCCTCCTGCCCTTGGCAGTCAGTGTTGTATTTTGGTGGCTATAAGGCTGTGGTCATTGAAGCCCTTCTAAATCGCTGGAGCAGAAAGAGAATTATGCTAGGCTGAAGAACTGCCTTACACAGACACAGCCCTGTGAGCCTTTTTCCAGTTTTGTGAGTCCTTGAAGAACAGGGACCCCATCTGATCTCTATCTGCGTCCTTGGCGATTGACAATCACCATGTTGGTGATGATGACAATGTTGGGACAGGCTAACTCACCGAATTATTAGTTTGTGTATGTTCTCAGTGCATTTCCCCTGCTTTGAAGCAGACGGCCACATTTTCATTTTGAGTTTTCTTGCTTTGCGTTGTGGATGAAACAGAAGCTCTTTGTATATAACTCCCTTCCTGAATTTTTGATATCCAAAAACCTGAGCTCAAGGGGCTATTATGTTTTGGGGGGTGACTTAATTTTATCTCACATTCCAATATATCCTGAGATAAGGACTCGAGTCCAGGTTTTATTGTGGAAAGTAGATTGCAGAAAGCAGGAGGGAGGAGACAGGGCACGTGGGATGGGGAAGGAAGAGAATAAAGACTGTGTTGTCGGCAGCTGGAGTTCAGTCCTGCTGGAGACCCTCTGAGGAGCTCTGTGGAAAGCACCTCTGAGTTATTGCTCCAGGTGCTGGAGGGCTGGGACATATTTATCCACTGATCCCCATCTCCTACTAGTTGAAGGTTTCCCCCGAGAATGCTAACTACCCCCTTCATGGGCTGCCCAGCACTTTTGATATGTGCGGACACTTGTTTCCTGTTATTTTCTTCTCTGCTTTTTAGGGCCTCAGCCAAAACCAAGACAGAAAATGCATCCTTCTAGCATGGTGTGTATGTACGTGTACTACTGCACAGAATTCTATTGTTTGGATTTATGTAATCTATTGACCAACATCTTATATTTAGTGCATTTATAATTGCTTACTTTTATTAAAAGTGCATACACAGATTTATATCTCTATTCAGTATTATTAGTATTTTTTATATTTTCTTAGGATACAACTATAGAACTGGAATTATACAGCCAAAGGGGTTGTGTTTTTTCTAAGTTGCTTTTTAGAGAGGTTTTACTGCCCTGTAGTGCCCTCAGCAGTGTGAGAGAGCATTAAAGGTGAACTCTGGCAATGACCTGGGCTGGGCGACTAAGACAGGTTGGAAAATCTTATTGCTTAGAGGACTTTTAGTGCAGTGGAGGCCTGTATGTATTTAGGATAGGTTAGGATGCTATTCTACGTGAATAAAAAAGGGACGGAGGACATTCATTCTGAATTTCCTATCTTCCCAGAAGTTTGAAAGTGCTTCTTTATAGCATGAAAGGACACATGCCCACATATATTACGTGGGCATATGCACAAAGCATGTGGAACAGATTCTTCAAAAAGAATTCTAATTTGGGATAGTTAATTGAGTTTTCAAGGTTCTATGTTTACCACCACTTGATCACACCCTAATCTTCTGTGCATCCATGTTTTAAGTGGGTTTCCAGGTGTTCCATGTTCAAATTTCCATGATTATGTGGAAAATGCTAGGACTCTTGGAATTTCAAGTTATGTCATCAAATGCTTTGAAGAAAATCTGACAAAGAAAAGGCTGAAGCTATTGATCAATACAATTGGAAGATACTTAATTTTCCTTTGTCCTTTTCATTTTCCATGGGTTAAACTAGTAAATCAGAAAAAGAGATTAAAACATGGAAAAAAAGGGAAAAACACACATTGAAATGATCCAAATTTCAGTGCATCCCCTGGATTAATGGGTACATGCTGTATTTGTTGATTAGAACCCAGGCAAAGGATGAAATGCAGCCACATCTGTATTTTCAGTGTCTCCTCTGCCTTCCTTTTTGGCCTTCTTGCCTCTCTTATTTTATAGATGCAGAGCTCCTTCCTGTCTGTCACAACAAAAAATGGGCCTGGTGTCATTGCAAATGTGGAGCATGAAACCTAAGGATTTTCATCCCCCAGATAAACTCTTGACTTCTCTGTTATCTCTAAGTCTTCCCACTATATCTCTTAAAATTTCCTTTGTTATTTTTATGAAAGAATTAGGTGAATTACTGATTTTCAACCTAGTTGGTTCCCACCAATACCTAAGACAGGTCATTCCTCCAGAGCACCAGGGGGAGCTGTGGTGCTCACCTGGCACCCATCTCTTTCCAAGGATGGTGTGGAGATATGCACATATATACCATCAAGACACAAGCTTCTTACGACATACTGGTCATAGAGAGCAGGATGTTTGAAACTGGGATGGTCCTAGAGTTCCCAGAACTATGGTGACCAGTGGAGCATGGTAAAAAACACAGTTTGTATTGCACTTGTGTTCTGTTGCCTTCTCAGACTTTCCCTTTTAACCACAACCACTCACTGTGTTTTGTTTCATGATGAGACCTGCTAATAAAATAAGTGAGAAATGAAGGCCCTCCCCCAGTACCTGCTAATAAAATAAGTGAGAAATGAAGGCCCTCCCCCAGTAATAAAAAGAGAATACCTTGGAGGGAAGAGATGCAGACTAAAACCTCTCTGCCACAGTCTAGCTTATATTCCAGGTCTCCCAATTCCCTGAGATTTTTATTCACTGATATTTTCCAAGAACCTCTGGCTGGAGCTATAGAGGCTCAGTAAATACTTGCTGAATAAAAGATGACTCCAGTTCCAGGGCTACTCCTGCCACTTTCTGATCACTTGGTCCCTCTGTGATTCTCTTTGCATCTGTTAATGTGTGATTATGAGTGGGAGGAAATGGGTAGGTTGTACCAACCAATCCCTGGGGTCCTTTCTATTTGGAATGGTCTATAGTTTTCATATTTAAGGTCCTTGTTGGTTAATTGTCTTAAGTAGGCATCTTCTTTACCGTCTCCAATAACCAACTAACCCATGTATGAAAGAGAAACAGTCCTATTCCTTGAGTATGGCATTAGAGCATGGGCACGTTGAATCAAAATAAAAGATCTATTTTTCAGTTTTGGCTTTGTCCTATGTTAATGTCAAGTTGCCCCTACAATCCACATACATGGCAGGTAATGTGGTTGCAGTGTTTCTGAAGGTGAATGAATTTAATCCTATCCTTTCAAGGTAGCCCCTAATTTGGCTTGGCCAGAGCTCCTTCCTGTTTGCTTCTGTTCTTCGTTACATTTCCTGCTACTGTTGGTATCACCCAACGATGCTTCTTCACCCTGGCAGTGGCAGTTCCTTCCAGTCGCAGCCAGTGATTTTAGTTTGCAGTTTTCTCAACACTTGTAGAACCAGGTCAGGTCCATTGTTTCCCCCAAGAAATGCCATCTGCAGTCATCTTGCCCCCCCTTTTTAGGGGTCTGGGTCCCAGCTTTGTGAGTCCCCTTGTTCAGCCCCCATAGAGAAGCAGCTCCCAACTCTGTGAGTCTTCCTCTAAGCTTTTAAGTATTAATAATTCTAATACACTCTTTTGTTCCCCTAGACCAAGGATGTTAGCTGCTTATAATTGCTAACTCTTTGATACCTTAATATTGGACTTTTCTGTGATAAATATTGAGTTAATAATTTTTTATATTAAATTCTCTCTGTTAAAATAACTGACATGGTTTCTGTCTCCTGAGATTAGATCCTGACTGATATATGCCCTGGAATAAGGGAGGCTGGGGTCACCCCATGAGGCCACAGCCTCCTAGGCACGTCAGGTTCTCAGTTTGTGTGCTGGAGAAATGCTCCAGTAGGCCAAAGGTAGCCCCCAAAGAAGAGTCACCCATATGCGGCCCTTGGGAGGAAAAGCACACTAGACCTGGAGGAGTGTACAGAGAGCTTCCAAAATGGATACGGGGATCTGCACAGAGCTGGTGGTTTCAACATTTAAAAAGCCAGCTTACGATACAGACAGAGAGGTCGCAGGTGCCAAATGGATGATTCGGGCAACTGGTGCTTTGGGAGTTCAGGGACGGGGAACATCAGAAAAGTCAAGAAGAATCAAAAAGCGTTTCAGAGGAGGTTGAGCTGGAAGGGTGGACAGGGCTTTTCAGGCTGAGACACTGGTTGTAAGACCGGTCAAGACAAGTCCAGGGACACAGGCTACTTTAGCGAGCCTCCTATTCGAGACCAAGGAACTCTCTTGAGTCTGTACTTTGTTTCTGCGTGGGATCATATCATGATGTCATCCTCCAAATTCATATATATATTTAATATATATGACTCTGTCACTGTGTACACCACTCAGCAGGCCCCAGGAACAAATCAGGGTTGAGACAAAATGATTTGCTTACTAAGGAAAGGGACCTGTCTTCCCTGTGCTAGCTTTGGAGGGTCCTCAGATGGCCACTGTCCGTGGCTCCTCCTGGAGGAGACACCCGATTTGCCTTATTTTTGAGGGAAATCTGCAGTTGGTAACAGGACGCCAGACACCAGGAGGGGTGTTGATGCATGATTTGCAGGGACTACTGGTCACATTTGGCTTTCCAGCTGATTTACCTTCTCACTCGTGTTGTCTCAATTTCCTTTGCTAAATAAGTAAGCAATTGGATGCCCCTGTCTGAACGCCTGCTCCATAGCTCTCCCAGACCCAGCTGGAGACCGTACACATAATCTCCCTCCATGAGAGATTTTCCAGAATAGTCCCAATTGCAAACATGTTGGTTTGGGAAGTGTGGTTACGATGGCTTTGTCATGTACTATCAAAAGGCGTGGGTCCCTTCCCCAAGGAGCCCGTGGTTTGGTGGGCCAAGCTGCCTCGTCTTGCCTTATAATTCTGTGCTCTGTATGCTAATGCATGTAGTTACACAGAGGCATGCACACCTGAGCAGTCTCATCTGTCATTGGGCCTGGCGGGTGGCAGAGAAAAGCAAGGCAGAGGACAGATGAGGTGTGTGCGGGACAGGGGCTGCTTGGAAAAACAGGGTGACTGACCTCCCTGTGGTGGCGACTGGGCCCAGCGGATGCCTCTTTGTCGGCGGGGGCTTGGACAGAGAGGGAGAGAGCACGAGGCAGGCTGCTGAGCCCCTCGGGAGAAGCGAGACCCCCACTGTGGCTCTCAGCTCCAAACCCCGCTTGCCCAGCATGGAAAGGGGCTTGAACCAGGATCCACATCTGTCCTTGACTGGGTGGCTATGGAATTTGGAGGTGAGAGGGGAGGTGAGAGGAACGGTCAGGGAGGCCTGAAAGGGGAGGGAGGAGAGGACAGGCTGGGGCTTTGTTCCCGACTTCCTGGGGCAAAGGCAGTGGCTGGGCACCTTCACTCCCTTTTGTCTGGCCAGCCCTGGCCAAACTCACCTTCCCCCCAGGCTTTCCAGGCCTAGGGTGGGCCAGGGAAGGAGGCTTGGGAGGGTGAGCTCAGGAGCTTTGCTGGAAGGCTTGAGCTGCCTCTGGCCACAGGAATCACTTCAGGCTGGGGACAGGTGTCTCAGGCCCCTTCTGCCTCTGGGAGCTTGGCCCACTGGCCGCTGGCCTTGAGAGCAGGGCCCATCTCTCCCCAACCTCATGCCCTGCAAGCCAGTCATCTGCCTTCTCCCCCTGGGTTTCCCCACCCCTTCTGGTTCTCAGAACTCACTCCCATTGGATTCCAGGAAATGGCTGGTGCAACTTTGTAACCAAATCCGCTCAATCCCTTTGTATATCTTTTCTGCTCCCTGCCCCCTCCTTGGTGTCCTTCATGGCTGTGTCCGGTTACAGAGTAGGGTTTGACCAGGCCACGCTGGCCCTGGCACATGCAATCAGATCTGGCTCCAGCAGCAACACCAAGTTGACTTGCTGCAAAGGAAAGTGGGCTGTGTTCAAGTGGGGGGGACCCGGCTCTGTGCCCAGCTCCACCAAGGATTAGTCACGCAACATCCAGCACATCCCTTTTCCTCTTGGGATCTCAGCTTTTCTCCCCTGAGACACTAGGAGACTGTGCCTTTGACCAGCCCCAGGATCTGTCCGGCAGGACACCTGGAGGACAGAGGGGGTTATCACTAAGCAACCTTTCTCTGGAGACCCACAGACCCAGACAATGCCAGCCTGGGTGGGGTCTGTGGTCACCCTGCCCATCTCTCACTCGTGGGGACCAAAGCTCTGAATATTGACCCACAGACTCTGAGTTCCCTCCAGAAGTCATGGAGGAGGTAAGGTGGGAGCGGCATTAAAGACGAGTAGTGGGTGTTGGGGGCACAGGACTTGATAAAGAAGAGTAAGGAGTCCTCTGTCACTGAAAGCGCGAACAGTGATGGGATGCGTGTTGCCTACCTACAGGGCCACTTCCTCCTCAGAAAAACGTGTGCAGTTTTCCCAGGCCTTGGTGTGGGTGCCAGAGACCTTGCTGGTAATTCAGAGGGCGCGTGCTGAGTGCTGAGCCTCTTGCCAGGGCTCCCTGCTGTGATTTGCGCTGAAGTTGGGACCAGGGCAGCAGGTGGCTTCTGGTACAGCCTGCGCTACTGATACTTGCTCCGGCAGCATCTGGAAGCCCTGTGGAGAGATGTCTGTGGACAAGGTTCCATTCTGGGGGGGTGGTGCTAGAGTGTCCCCAGGTGAAAGGGGGCCGGTTGAGGTGTTAAAAAGTGGATTGAATATCTTTATATGCAGAACTAAAATTCTGCTTAAATCTTAAGTGTGAGGAAGAGGCAAAGGGAAGGAAATAGAGGTGGAAAGTGGGGGAAAGTTGACAACTAGTAGAATCTTCAGACAGATAGTGACAGATTTGGATGTGAATGGATTTACGGTTTGAGGGCTGGGTGTTAGAGATGAAGTCCTTGTCTGTTTAATGCACTGTCCAGGGCAATGGGAAGAACAGGGCTGGCCTTGGCTTGTGAGTGAAGCTTGGCCTTTCTCTTCCTTTCATGGAACCAGGGAACTCCAGTGTGAGAAGGAGCTTGTTAAAAAAAATCCTTAGTTCAACTCCTCACCCCACAAATGAGGAACGTGGAGCCCCAGGAGGCCCCGTAGCTCAGCACCTACACCCTCTAGATGGTGGGGAGCGGGGGCTGCTCCTGCCCCTGTCAGTGGCTTTCTTGGGTGCAGGATCTCCCGAGCAGTGAGGGAGAGACACGTGAGGAATAGCTGAAGGACAAGGCCGGGGAGGGGGGTGGGGGAGGACTGGATGAGGTAGGTTTGGTCAAGGGCCTGTGGCAGCAGTTCTCAGGGGCCAGCCGCACCAACATCCCCTGGAAACTTGATGGACATGCAAATTTTTAGTTCCTCTGTGGCCTGAATCAGGGATTGGGTGACTGAGGGAGCCCTCCAAGCAGTTCTGGTGGCAGAGCCTCCAGCACAGGGTGTTCAGGTTGGGTGCAGGAGGCCCAGTGTCCCCATCTCAACAGGAAACCATTTGTGACCCACAGAGGAGGCTTTCGAGAGAACTCTCTGTTCTTCTCTGCCCTCCCCATCAGCCGCAGTGTTCTTGGGTCTCCTTCCCGCTGGGCACATCCCACAGTCACCTCTCTTGGGCCACAGCCTTATCTGCTAGTCCCAGATAAAGAGCGAATTGGCCTAATCAGTCCGACTGGACTGGCTGGCTCCAGGGAGGTCTGCGGGTGGTGCTGCTGCCAGGACTGGAGCCGCTCACATGGCTGACCCGCTCCACACCCCGTGGGCCCCGTGGCTGCCACCATCTCTCCTCCATGACACGCTGGTCCTTGGGTGGACGCTCCCTCCTTTCCAATCAGCCCCCAGCAACTTTATTTCCAAGAAAGATAAGGGGTAGCTATATAGGGCTTCCAGAAAATCACAGTGGCAAAAGCACGGGTCAAGGTTGTCTTAGGGGTGGCAGCTGAAAGAGAGAATGAGGAATTGTACTGAGAGTTTCTGAGCCTGCGACAAAAATGTCTTTATATCCCTCAACAATCGTGCCCGAGAACTGACCCTTGGGATTATTGTGGATTCTCTGCCTTCCTAGAGGAAGCTGACCTCCCCTGAGCTACTGCGTTGCTTTTCGCTGCAGTGCGTGGTTAGGGGACTTGAGAGGGCAGGGTCTCCCCACATTGTAAAGAGCCAGACACAGGCTCAGAGACGTTCGCTGACTTTCTCCAGGCACTGAGCAAGACCCTGGCTGGAGCTGGGACCCAAAGCCCCATTCTGGTGTGTTGGGAACCAGGGCTCGTGCCCATGAGGGCCCGTCTGCGAGGGAGTTCGGCTGCAGGACCAGATGTGCCTCCCAGATGTTCTTCCCAGGCTCAACCTGTGTGTCATGAAGGATCAGTTTAAAGGATTTTTAATCTCAGGGAAAATGGTTGTCATTCAGAGTTGGCTCAAAAATTGGTAAATTCTGCTGTGAGAGAAACAAAGTGGGGCCAAAAGGCACAGAAGGGTTTTCATAGGCTCTGGGGCAGCAGCAGTCCTGGGCGGAGGAGGGGTCATGGGCTGGGAGTGCGAGGTGGCAGGGGCTGTCAGTGGGGACATTCGGATTATGCAGTGGCTGACGCAGTGCTTGTCGGGCTGCCCTGCTCTCTGCTGACTGCGGCGCCGCCTCCTTCCTGGGTCTGACTTTCCTCCTCTGCCTTCCTGCTCCAGAGCAGGAGACAGGTAGACCAGAGTGCGTGAGGAAGAGCATCTGCCAGCTGCCAAGTGCATGGCTACAGCAGAGGACTCTTAAGAGGGGAAAACCACTTAGGAGGTGGCTGTTTGTCCGTCTGGAAGGGGCAGAGGCAAATGCTGGAGCCCTGGCATGCTGGAAATGTGTTTTGCTTTTTACGTGCCGGGTGAGTCTTGTGCACAGCCCCAGTACAGAGCGCGGGGGGACTCGCGTGGCTGAGGCAGGGAGGGGCCAGAAGCCCCACCCTCAGCTTCTCTGTCACCTCTCTCAGTGCCTCCTAAGGCACCTTGGAGGACCCCTAGGGTCCCATGGGACTCAGTTTAGAAGCCCTTGGGGACGTTATTAGGTTCTCTGGGGGCCCGTGTCTCACTATAAGCTCCCAGGAGGCTCCAATGCTCCCTTAGGAGTCTGGCCAAGGACAAATGGTGGAGGGGCCAGTTGACTCCCCAAGCTGTGCTCCCCAGGGCTCGGCCCTGCTACTGGAAAGATCGAGGGAGGTGCTCCTTCTCAGGCAAGTGCCATGGGGACCCATTTCCCTGGGGACCTGAGGGGAGCAGGGTGCCAAGCAGCAGTGGCTAAGCTGGCCAGAGCTGCCATGTTTCTGGGTCAGCCTTTCCCTCCTCTGATTTCCCTGCTAGGGTCTCTGTAAGCTGGGCTTTGAAGTCGTTTTCTCACGCTGGCTCCACGCTGGCTCCACAGGATGTCTGAGCCCCTGGGTCTTCACCTAGAACCCTCTGCCCCCTCTTTTTTTCTTTCCATCCATAAAGCAAGTGTGACAAACATTGCAGCCTGTCAGCCCCCGCTGGCGACTCGCGGTGCCCACCAGCACACCCGGGGTCCTGAGAAGTCCTGCATGAAAGAAAGTCGTTTTCCTGTGCTTAGCCATGCTTAACTTTTCTTTTAGAAGCACCTGTCTAACATTCTAGGGATTACGTCCCACATCAAGTGCTTCCTCACACTGAAGTAAGTCCCTGCGCTCATACGTAGCACAGCGTCCTCCACACGGGGCCTCTCGTTGCTGCGCCTTGGGTCCCTTCCTCAGTAGAATTTAATCTCCGTGAGAGCAGGACTTTGTCTAACTTAGAACAGTGCTTCGCACACAGTGGACAATAAATATTTGTTGAGTGACAGCATCTTGGAGGGACCTGGGTGCTAGGGAAGGCAGCCCTTTGTCCCGTGCGGTCCCTCCGGCCAGCCAGTCCTCTCTGACCTCTGCTCTCCCCATCCCATGCCCACCACCCCCTGCCCAGGCTCTGATTCGCTGTCTGTGGAGTCGTCTTGGCTGCCCACCACCTGCCACCGTCAGTCCTTGGCCATGCTCCCTTCTGACACCTGCTTCTACTTTACCAGATCCTGCTTGCTTGGTTTTCTTCTTTGGGTGAATCAAGGAGAGCAGGCTCAATGCAGGGACAGCTTGGATGCTGAACTGTGGTGGCTGGCTGGGCTGGTCTGTCATGCCGCAGAGTCTATATAGACAGGCACAGCCCCCGCCCTTGGGGGCCCACTGTCGGGGGCTGGGGAGGCAGCTCAGTGGAGCACTGAGCCAGATTCGGCTGGGTCCCAGTTGTTAAATTTTCAGGAGTTTTGCAAGCTGTTGCCAAACATAGCCCCTTGTCAGATCACTGTTGCACTGTAACTGCTCTGTGTCAAGTGCTTTGTCAGGGGAGAGCCAGGTGCTGTGTGACTGATGGGGGGAGAGGAGCTTACTAGGTCCTGGTGGTTGGAACGCTCTTGTCAGAGTTGGTGAGCTGAATCTCAGAGCTAGAAATGAGCCGAGGGGTGGGGTGGGGGGCCGTAGACTTGCTCAGAGTCACAGGCAACACCCTGTTACCTGACACTCGTGGCACCAACACACCCAACCTCCTGCATGCTCCTGGTTGTCCGGTTCTCTTTCCTGCTTCTCCCTCCAAGTCTTTCCCGGGGGGGAGAAGGGAGGAGCGAAGGGAAGGGGTGGGCAAAATCCATGCGAGCCTGGCCTCGCAGGCCGTTCCGAGGCAACATCTGCCACAGCTGGGCTCCGGGCCGGCCAGACACCCTTCGGTCACACTGTGACAGGTGCATCCAAATAAATCAGTTCACAGCAGGAAAGGGCTTGAGAGTTCCAAGTCTGGTGAAACCAGATCTGGCCTGGAGGGCCAGAGAGAAGCCATGTCAGAGAGAGCCGGGAGGGGCAAGTCCCAGGCCAGATAGGTGCTGCTGCTCTGAAGGGAGCACTAGAGGTGGCTCCCCACTGGGGACCTTCCCTGCTTTCCTCACGGGCCCCTCTCAACCTCTCCTTCCTTGCCTGGACTTTTGAGCCCCTGATATGGGTGGGCTCTGTGTGTGCAAGAGCTCACAGCTGTCTCATTCTTGTGTGGGTCCCTAGACCTGCAGGGTCAGTGTGGCCGCCATGGGAGGGTTGCAGGGTCCTGCGAGGATGGGGTTGATAGGCCTGGCCGTGGCTCGCCTGTGACTGGCTGGAGGAACTTGAAGCCCAGTGTTTTCCTGTCACCAGAGCTGGGCACTAAGAAGACCTATGTGTTTGAAGACGTTCCGTGGATGTTGTGTGTTCCAAGTGGACATTCGGATGTGCTCTGGCTCAGAGTCACAAGTAGCCCCTTCTCCGGAGCTTTCCCTCTGGGCCTGCCATACTCTCTTGTCTCTGGGTCACGAAGCCCGAGAGCAGGGCTGTCGGCGACCTCTTTTAATAACAGGTCCCGCTGTCTCCAATGCGTCCCACACCGTGAGGGCAGTGTGTAAATTCTGTTGCCTGGATCAAGCCTCCTTAGTTATGACTACAACATGTCCCCTCTTCTTGTAGACTAAGAAGACCCTGAGCTCATGTGAGTTTTCTTTTTCGGATTCAGAGGAAACACCTAAGCCCATATCCCCTCGACCTGGGGATGGCCACTTACGTTGGTAGGGAGTGACAGCGGGAGAGGGTCTGGCTCCGCAGGTGAGTTGTTCAGGCTCACGGGGCATCTAAGATGGGACGTTTGAGCCTTGGACTGGGAATCTGGAGCCCAGAGAGATGAAGAGCAGCCCTGGAGAGCCAGGCTGGGAGCCCTGATTGTAGGCCAGCGCCAGCTCCCGTCTGCCCTCTTACTGATGCGCGGAATCCAGGCCTCTACTCTCTCGCCAGGAGCCACAGGCAACAAACCTGTCTGGTTACTCACGTCCTCGCCAGCCTGCTGGGTGCTGATCTGCGCCAGAGAGAGGCCAGAAGCCAGCAGGTGAACGGCGGTGCCCCTGATGGAGGCTTACCTCACCTCGCGGTCATCACGGCTGACCCAGAGAGCAGGGGCGCATGTCACTGCGGCCATCCACAATCCCGTTGGCAGCCTCCCTTCTGAGGGTAGACAGGTCAGGCCCAGCCACACTGACATGACAGAACCTAGTGGCGCCTGGTGCGCCTGCGATGGCAAAGTCCAAAATAAATGCTGTTGACTGATAACTGTTTGAAATGCAGTTTGTGGGCTTGGAAATGGGCAGGTCTGATGGTGGCAGGTGTTGCTGATGCCAGTGAGGAGCGAGAACCAGGCCAAGGCCATGTGAGGCCTCTCCTTCCTGACCCAGCACCCTGCATTCCTTCCCTCGAGCAATGACAATACACTGCATGATGGGCTTATCTTCCCGCATGGTTTTCAAATTATGTTTCCCTAGAGAACAGTGCTGAGGGTCATGTGAGAGCTTGGGACGGGGCTGGGTGGTACTGTCATTAACATTTTTTTAAAAATTTGTTTTAATTTCAGCATATTACCAGGGTACAAATGTTTAGGTTATGTGTATGGCCTTTGCCTCACCAGAGTCAGAGCTTCAAGTGTATCCATCCCCCAGACGGTGCACACTGCATCCATTAGGTGTGTATATACCCATCCCCTCCTCACCTTCCCACCTGCCCAACACCCAATGAATGTTATTACTATATGTGCACTTAAGTGTTGATAAGTTCATACCAATTTGATGGTGAGTACATGTGGTGCTTGTTTTTTCATTCTTGCTGAAACCCATTCTACTAAGTGAAATGTCATTGACATTTTATGCACTAGGAAGCCGAGACACAGAAGTTCAGTGAGGAGCCTGGATTGTAAGAGGCAGAGCTGGTTCTAGAACAGGGCGTTCTGATTCCAGATTTGGAGCAAGCCTCCTCTGCCGCAGATTTCCTCCGGCCATTCTCTGTCCTGTGCCCTGTGCTTCATCAAGTACCTGCTGCGTAGGCCAATGCCTGATGGACCTGACAAACCAATCCATGACAAGGCTTTATTAAGACTGTGGATGGTCAGAAATCAGAGTCTTTTGAGTGGGTTGCATGCTGGCTTTTAATGCAAAGTTATCACATTTAGCAAATATTAATAAAAATATGGATGCTCAGTTCAATTTGAGTTTCAGATAAACAATGAATACTTTTTTTAGTGTAAATATATCTCAAATATTGCATAAGATATACTTTATACTAAAAATCTGAAAGTCAAATTGAACTGATATCTTGTATTTTATCTGGCAACTCTATTTTAATGGCCCCTAAACTATACCATGAGAATATTGTTTTACTGCTAAGACCTTCTCTATATTATGATCCAGGAATTTGCTAGCCAAGGAGGATGTCTTAGAAATTAAGGTTGAAAACTAACTTTCAGAGTGGATTCAAAATTAATTCTGTCTAACTAGGGAATTAAGAGGGATAGGTTGAACTAATAGCCCAAGGATTCTTCCAGAATATATAACCACTGCATTTCCAGCCATTGACTTTTATTGTCTTACAGCTCTTAGATTCTCTGTCCTGTTTTGGTTTCATTTTGTTATGTTTTCTACCCTTCTTTGCCTTTGTGTTTCAGTTTGTTTAATTTCCATTGACCCATCTTCAAATTCACCAATTTTTTCTTCAACTGTGTCACCAAGTCTACAGATGAGTCAGCCACTGGGTTTCAGCAGCAAGAACCAGCTCTCCAAAAGTGGAACGAGGCTGTAGCTCGAAGGACTGGTCATAAGAAAGAACTTTCTCTGGTGCAGGATGTGACATCCTGGAAGAGAAAACTGAGGGAATCTGATCAGCTTATGAGGAGGCTTGTGTGGAGAGAGGCCAGGTGTTAAGTGGGTGGCTCTTTCCAGCCCGGTCATGTCTTTTACTCTGGTTCAGGAGTGAAGGGAGAGGTTTTCCTGCTGTTACTTCTAAGGTGCCAAAGCAGACCCCACCTGGAAACTGGGAAAAGCCTTGAGCCCAGAAAAGGGTAAATGGCAAATGAAAAAAGTTAGAAAGAAAGTATCAAGGTTAGAAAACTTCCAGCCTTAGGAAAGAGTTTTTGTGGCCCAATAAGGGGAAGGGCTGGATCTCCTGGTTCAACCTCTATGCACATGGCTCCCTAGTGATTATGATACCTATTCAGGAAGGATCACAAAGTAAAAAGATGTCAGGTAAGCCCTGGGGATGACTGTCCAAATTCTCAAAACCACAAACGCCTGGTCCTTATTGAGTACCTTGAAGACCTGATATCCTATAGTAGTAACTCTGGTGACTATAATGTTAAATAGGACTCAATCCCTGCTTTATGGAGATTTTAGTTTAAAAATACCTGGGATGCTTCCCTTAGATCTTTGTGTTAATGCATTTTCCCCTGATATTCAGGTTTCAGCTTAAATATCAACTACAGCAGGAGGCCTTTCCTAGAAGTCTAACTTACAGCACCTCCTCCTTCGTTTCACACAGTCCTGTTTCAACCGTCAGGACCTGGTTTCTTCTTGTTGATTTATTGCTCATTGACTATGTCCCCTTTCTCCAATGTAAGCCCCAGCCAGGATGTGGAGGAGGCTGCTTCCGTTCCCTGTTGTATTTCTCTTGTCTGGCAAATAATAGATATTTAATAAAGTTTATTTAATGAATGAATGAAGAAAAGGAAAATTCTCAGACTATTGTTTTGCTGTGATTTAGTAAGCTAACATCATTTGACTTAAAAAGAATTTCAGAACTCTTTTTAACATTCTGATATGTTTTTGTCCAATTTCTTATTTAACAATCCAACAAGTGGTGTGCAAAAACAGAAGGCAGAAGACAATCTGTGAGCTTTTAGAGGAGTGTGTCTACATAATTCTTCTTCTTCTTCTTTTTTTTTTTTTTGTAGTGACTAATAGAGTAGAGCTTAATGGATGCTTTTCTGATGGATTGATTAATTAAGGTTTAAGCTCAGGGAGACTCTGACCCAATGAAACATTCCTCTGTGAGCAGCTGTTCTTCTCTTTACTACAGTTCTGTGTGATAGATGAGTATTGAGTTCCTGGAAACCTTAAAGCTGCAGTCCCCAACCCTGGGGCTGAGGACCAGTATTGGTCCCTGGCCTGTCAGGAACGGGGCCACACAGCAGGAGGTGAGTGGCAGGCGAGCGAGCAAAGCTTCATCTGTGTTTACAGCCGCTCCCCATCGCTTGCATCACCGCCTGAGCTCTGCCTCCTGTCAGATCGGCGGCGGCACTAGATTCTGCATTATGGTGAGTTGTACAAATATTTAAATATATATTATGTGGTAATAAAATAGAAATAAAGAGCACGATAAATATAATATGCTTGAAGCATCCCAAAATCATCCCCCTTGGTCCGTGGAAAAATTGTCTTCCATGAAACTGGTCCCTGCTTCCAAAAAGGTTGGGGACTGCTGCATTAAAGGGCATGAATCTACAAAGTAACGTATACATGGGAATATTTATCTGATTGAAAAAGCTACAATTTTATATTTAAACAAATAAATTTATGATGATTCTTTATGAAGCATATCTCTTACAGGACGTAAGTATGATTTTAGACATCCAAACAAATAATATAACCCAGCAATGGTTGCCAGTTCCGTTAAGTCTCTCTCTGACGGTCTGGCTGAGCTGCTGAGGCAACAGAATCCTTTGCAGTTTTAAGGTCAAAGGTGCTAGGGTCAAAACACAATTTGACCCCAGATCTTTGTAAGCTAAACAGACCAGACTTTTTGCCCAAAAGAAACAGGATGAGGGAGTGTGGTGCAGGGAGTGGAACAGAGGGAGCCAGAGAGAGAGAGAGAGACCTCAAGGTAATTGATGAATTCATTGGTTTAGCCAGTTATTTATTCTACCACATTTACTTATCTCTTACAAAGTGCCAGATGCATTGCTGGGCCTTGTAGGGCCTGACAAGATGAATTAGATAAGACTTCTGACCTTGTAGTGTAAAGGATGCAGGTGTTGGAGTTGGTTTGGGGAAGTCCAAAATAACAGCTTTGGACTGAGGTATACCGGTTTGGAGCTGCCAGCAGGACGCTGGAGACACCCAACAGTCAGTGTGCCAACCCTAAACAGGCCTTTCCCCTGGGCTCTAGACGCACAGATCCACCTGCCCAGCCGACATTTCCTCTTGGACATTTTAAATTCAGTGCATTCAAACCTGGATCCAAGCCCCTGCCATGTGCTCCCCTTCTCTGTACATAGCACCACTGGTCACCCAAACCTGGGAGCCTACCTGACTCCTCCCTGTCCTTCATTCTCCATTTCCCACTCACTCAACCCCAAGTCCAGTTGGGGGTTCATTTCCAATCTCTCTCTCAAGTCTCCATCTTTCTGCTTCTCTCTGTCTTCAATCCAGTCCAGACTGCCACCACTTCCTATCCAGCCTCCTGCCATGGCCCCTCCTCTCACTGGTCTACCTTCCCCACTCTAGTGCCTTCTTCCACACTCTTTCTGTCGCACGGCAGCCAGAGTGATCTTTCCAAATGTCAACACAGTCATGCCAGTGCCCTGGTTAGCACGCTTCAGAGGCCCGTTGCTCTCAGAAAGATGACCAAATTTCTAATGTCGCCTCCAAGGCCCAAGAGGTCTGACCCTCTGGCCTGGCCTCCTGCCTGCTGCTCTCTTCCTTTGGTCTGTCTCAACCATGTGGACCTTCCTCCACCCCTCACACTTTCCTCTTTTCTTCTTCTGCAAGGCTTCTACAAATGCTGTCTGTGCTAGGCAGAACAGTGGTCCCCAAAGATGCCCACATCTTAATCCCTGGAACCTGTGATTATGTTACATTGCCTGGCAAAGGGGAAGTGAGGTTGCAGATGGCATAAGGTTGCGAATCAGCAGACCTCGACTTGAAAGAACATCCTGGATCATCTGGGTAGGTCCAGTGTGATGACAAGGGCCCTAAAGGTGGGAGAGGGACGTAGAAGGGAGGGTTGGAGCTATTTGATGAGAGCAAGACTCATCTTGTCGTTGTTGGCTCTGAGGATGGAAGAGAGACACAAGCCAAAGAATGCAGGTGGCCCCTAGAAGCAGGAAAAGGGATAGAATCCGATTCCTCCTGAGCCTTCAGAAGGACTTGGTCCTGCGAACACCTGCCCAATCCACAAACTGTGAGAGGATAAACATGTGTTGTTTTAAGCCACTGAGTTTGTGGTGACTTGTTATAGCAAGAATAGAAAACTAACACACACACTGTCGTGCTGTCTGGAGGGCTCTGCTCTCCTTGGTTGTCTCGTCAACTCCCCAGAGCTTAGCCCAGGGCCATTTCCTCAAAGAGGCCTCTTCAGAGTCTTTTATAATAGATATTCAGGGTTTATTTTCCTGCCTTTTTAATAATTTGCTATCACCCCAGTTGTGTGTTCGTTTATATGAGATGTAGCATAGCGTGCTGGTTAAAGGCACGGATGGGCCCCGTAGCCCAATGGTCTGTATTTGAATCCTGCAACCACCACCTGCTGTCCATGTGATCTTGTGCAAACCACTTGGCCTCTCTACATATGCCTCGATTATCTTGCTGATAAAACAGGAATGATAATAGTACCGACCCCATGGGACTATGTAAAAATTAAATGAATTAATAAAGTGTTTAAAACAGTGTTTGCCATATAGTAAAACACTCTGAGTACCGACTCTTGATGTTGATCTCTCCTCTTTGAGAACAAGGATTGGGGCCACTTCCGCTTGCAATTTGATTCAGCACCTACATGGGGTTTGGCATACAACTGTAGGTGCTCACTTTGTGCATCTAGAAAGAAGGAATAAACGAATGAATGAATTCAGAATTGGAGCTTCAGAGAGGATGGATCTGAAAATACATATCAGAAATAACTCTTTTCCCAAACTGGTTACTCTAAGGGAGGGTTTCTCACCCCCAGCACAGGCGACATCTTGAGCTGGGGAGTTCTTTGGTGTGGGGCCTGTCCTGGCCATTGCAGGATAGTTAGCAGCATCCCTGGCCTCTACGCGCTAGATGCTGACAGCACTCTCCCCCGCCACACACACATACCAGTTGTGATAACTAAAAATGTTCCCGGACATTGCCACATGTGCCATGGAGGGCAAAATCACCGACTGTTGAGAACAGCAGCTCTAAGGGCACAATCGTCACACCAAGCAGCAATGTGAGCATGCGGGGGCGAGTCTGTCCTCTGTCATGGCAGGACTGGCCTGGCAGGGCCCCAGGGGGAAGCCGCTGCACAGAACCCCCAGGGGCTTATCTGCCTCTGCTCAGCTGCTCAAGGGCCCTGAACGTAAGTGTGTGGTTTGGTGTGAGAAGGAGGGCGGGACTGCCCTTCTGAAAGCCACAGCATAATCATTTTCTGAACACAGAAAGGGTTTATCTCAAACAGATAGTTCTTGAACTTTTCAGATGACAGACTGTCATGCTAATCTAAATGCCAGGAAGATTTGAATAAATGGAATAAAATTTCAGATAAATGGATGACCTTCACCTTTGGCTTGGTTCATTCATTATCGGCTTGAAAATACAAGAAACCCGTTGGTGATTTTTTTTCCTAAATGGAAAAAAATGCATTAAATGTACTTGCTATGCCTGGCACATAAAAGGAGCTTGCTAAGGGTTAGTGGTTCTTTTCAAATGCTGTTTGTCTTCAGAAAAAGGCTGCTTGGGTAAATTCTGGCAGATAAATATATTAATTTCCTGTATTAAGTGCAGAAATGGATCACTAAAGGAGGTGGTGAGAGCCTTCTCTGCAGGGAGTTCTGTTAGCAGACTGGGGTGCCTTCTCTGTGGACGGCACTTTCTAGAGGTGGACGCAGAGGAGGACAAACTCCCAGCATCCTTCAGTGTGGGAGTCTCTGCTTGTGCACGGCTGTGCGCTCAGCAGAACAGGGCAACGGGCCACCCTTAGGGAATGAGAACCCACATTCCTTTCCAAACCACTCCTTACAGCTGTGACCTGCAGGCCTTTACTCAATGGAAAAAAAACCTGAAAATGGAAAATTTAAGTGGGAAGCAAGATAATCCTGACCTCTACTCTAAAAGGGGTCCTGAGGAGGGAATAAACCAAGAGCAAAGTCAAAGGTGCCCCAAAGAACCTCAGGAAAAACCGGTTTTGCCACTCACCAAGGCAGCTGCAAGGGTGAAGGAGACAAGCTGAAGCTCCCCAGGCAGCTTGGAAGGAAGCAAGCCCAGAAATAGGCTGGGTCTGTTCTTAAAGTGCAGGTGGAGCCACGTTAACACTGCAGGTCTTGTGCCACCACGAGAGGCCTGGTGACAGGTCACTTTCTTCAGGGGCTATTCTCAGGGACTGCCCTCACAATGGAAGTCAGTAATACAGAAACTAATCTCAGTGGCATATCTGTGTTGTGCATGTTCTTGCATGTGACAAACGTCAGTTAGGGTTTATTGATGCCGTTTCTCTGTTCTTGCAAATTGGTGCATTGTTATGGGGGGTGGGAGGTAGGCGGTGGTGGTTTGTGAAAGCCATAGGACTGGTGCCCAGAAGAGAAAACGGAGGAGCTGGGTCTAGGTAGATGAGGGTCTTGACGGGAGGATGACTGTGATCTTAGAAGATGGGACTAAAGAGACAGAGGATATTGTCAAGGCCATGGGATGTTTTGAGCTGAGAAGATGGAATGTGGCCAGACTGATCAACCTAGGCAAAACAGATCTAGAAATCCAACAGGTCCATTTTACAGGTGGGAAATGAGGCTAAAAAGGGAAACGATTTGCTCAAGGCCAAATAGCAGAGCCAGTAGCAGAGATGGGTGTTGCTAGGAGTCAGTTGCTTACTGTAGCCTTCACCAACTATACTTTCTAGCTTCATTAACATTCAACCCGTTTAATGGTCTCTGAATCAACCATACAAGATAGATGGGGAATCACTTACAATAATAGCTTTAGGTTTTACTTTTATGGGACAGTAATTTATTAGTAGGAGTTGCCAAGAAATTATAGGATTCTTTGCAAATAATAACCTTCAACACTATTTTCCTATGTAGTATTTTCATTTCAGAAAAGAAAACCATTTGTTAAAAAGAAATCACTATGAATTAATTGTATTTATTTATTATTATTAATAATAAGTCATATTATATTATTAATATCCTGCACTAATATATTTTTTGCTTGTGGATAGGGGGCTTAGATCCATTTGTCTGAAGAATTTTCAGTATGAAATCTACAGGGTCAACCTTAGAGTGGCCACCATGACACTCCTCTCTCCAGTTCTTGCATTTGACTTCTTTCTTAGGAAAGTCAACAAGAGTGATAATAATATTTCCCCTGTACTCTCCCTTGGTCAGACCTCACATGGAATATATGACTTACCTCTGGGAATCACATTTTAAGACAGATACATTCAGACATTTAAAAAGCTGGTTGAAAAAGGAGCAAAAGGAGAGTCTGACACGTTATCAGGAAAGTGGGAAGAGATCCAGAGTTGCTGGACCACTCCCTCCTCCTCAAAGCCTATGTATTCATTTGTTTTTATGTACGTATGTATGCATTTATTTGTTGTTTTGTTGTTTTATTTATTGTTTTAATGACGCTAGAGGCAGGTGCTGCCAAAAGTTCTGCTAGAAATACTGAGACGTGTTCTTTGGATTTTGAAATTAAGAGGACACAGGTGAACTTAGCACTTTCAGTGGGAAGAAGATAAAAGAAGTAGAGAGAGCAGAAACCAGGTTTCAGCATATTGAGGAATACATCAGAAATGTGACAGTAGTTTAAGGAACTTCTATAATTCTAAATCTGGAAATCTAAATCTTTCCTCACAATAATTTATATCTTCCTTAAGACCACCAATTGAGGGCCTTGGGCATTTGCTTTTGCCAAAGTGATGGCAGAGCATCTAGTCCTGTGCTGCTCTTTCCCTCCCTGCAGGCTGGTCTTGAACTCCTGCTTGTTCTGGCTCCAGGTTACTGCTAGACAATCAAGTTTTGATCCCAAAATACTCTCTCAAGAATTAAAAATGCTGGCTATGACTTGGCTCTCTGCCACAGCTCCTTTGCCGAGGTCCCATCACAAGATTCCCATCAGTAGCCATAAAAGCTGACAGTGAAAAATTAAAGCCTGCTCCCTAGACCCATATTTCAAAATATTCCTTATAGTGTAATGATAAGTTTTAACGTGGCCTGAAAGAATCATAAAAGTAAGACCTTGATTTTTTTGTCTCCGTAAGTTTCAATTTCTAGATAACTTTGTTTGATTCATGATGCCCAAGACAGAGTAATGTTTTCTTGTATTCTAGTTCATTACCTTCCTGTCTTAGTCCATTTTATGCTGCTATAACAGAATATTTGGGATTGGCTAAATTATGAAGAATAGAAATTTATTGGCTCACAGTACTGGAGTCTGGGAAGTCCAATAGCAAGGTGCTGGCATCTTTCAAGGGCCTTCTTGGTGTACCACAACATGATGGAAGGTATCACATGGAGGAAGACCAGAGGACAAAGAGGAGCGAGAAACAGTGAGAGGAGGTAAACCCATTCCTGAGATAATGAACCCATTGTTGTGATAATGGCATTTGTCCATTCATGAGGGCCATGCCCTCATGATCCAAACACTACTTAAAGGTCTCACTTCTCAATACCATCACAATGGCATTAAATTTCAGCATGAATTTTGAAGGAGACAAACATTTAAATCATAGCACCTCCTCTCTCCATTCCTAATTCTCTTCTTTCTTCCTTTCTCATTGCTTTCCTTTCTCTTTTCTTTCTTCTTTCTCTCCTTCATTTTTTTCTTACTATTTAGATATATTCTTCTTTTTGCCCTAAAAAATTAAAAAAAAATAATTCTTCAGTAATGTATCCATGCATTGTCATTGCAGAGAAGTGAAAAATCTCAATGACACAGATATTTTGTTTCTTTCTTAGATGCAACCAGTTATTGGAGTTTGGGATACATTTACTAAATCTTTGCTACTCAAAGGAATGCCAGCATCAAAACCCCTGGGAGTATCTTTTGAAGTGCAGAGTCTCAGCCCTGTCCTAGACTCATTGATTCAGAATCTGAATTATAAAAATGTCCCCAGGTAATTCCTATGCACGATAAAATTTGAGAAGTGCTTCTGCTCTAGACCAATAGCTTCCTAACATTTCAGATTGCTCATCTTCATCTTTAAAAAAGATTTTGAGTACATAACTCTAATATGTGTATTTATAAATTATATACGTGGTTTTCTATCAATATTAAATATCAGTAAAATCTTCATGTAGACAATATATAATTGGGTCCTTTTTAAATTTCATTCTCACAATCTCTGTCTTTTACATAGCATATTTAGATCATTTACATTTAAGGTGATTATTATTATAGTTGGATTAATAGCTACCATATTTGTAACTGTTTTCCATTCATTTTCCTGATTCTTTATTTCTTTTTTGACTTCTCTTTTTTTCCTGTCTATTCTTGTTTTAATTGAGCATTTTATGAAGTTTGTGGTATACATTTACAGTTACTACAGGTTCACTTTCAAATGACACTGTACCACTTGTTAAAGTGCAAGAACATTTTAACAACAAAGTATTCTCAATTCTTCCTCTGACCCTTATAACTATCATTCACATAGCTGTCATTCATTTCACTTATCCATAAACTATAATCACCAAATACATTTTTGGTAATGTTCTTTTGAACAAACTGTCATCTGTTAGATCAATTAAGATAAGAAAAATAAAATATTTTATTTTACCTTCATTTCTTCCTCTCTAATTCTTTCTTTATGTAGATTTGAATTTCTGACTTATGTAATTTTTCTTCTCTTTGAAGAATTTTTAACACTAATTGCAGGTGTACTGGTGAGAAATTCCTTCAATTTTTGTCCAAGAAAGCCTAGTCCTTATTTCTTCTTTTCACTGAAGGATAATTTTGCTGGATACAGAATTCTAGGTTTTTTTTTTCTTTCGGTATTTTAAATATTTTACCCCATTCTCTTCTTGCTTGCATGGTTTCTGAAAAGAAGTACAATCTAATTCTCATTCTCATTCCTCTGTAGGTAAAGTTTTATTGCCCCCTCTGGCTTCTTTTAAGATGTTCTCTCTGTCTTTGACTTTCCACAGTTCAAATATAATATGCCTAGGTGCATATATTTTCATGTTTATCCTGATTAGTGTTCTCTGAGATTCCTGGGTCTGTGATTTAGTGTCTGTTATTAATTTTGAAAAATTCCCAGCTATTATTACTTCAAATATTTTATCTGTTCCTTTTTTTCTTTCTTCTCTGGTATTCTCATTGTGTTTATATTTGTCCCACAGTTCCTGGATATTTTGTTGCAACTTTTTAATTCTTTTTTCTCATTGCATTTCAGTTATGGAATTTCCTATTGACATTGTTTAAACTCACTGATTCTTTCCTCAGCTGTGTCCAGACTACTGAGAAGCCCACCAAAGGCATTCTTAATTTCTATCACAGTGTTTCTGATTTCTAGTGTCCTTTTAATTCTTCCTTAGAGTTTCCTCTCTGCTTACATTACCTGGCTATTATGATACATTGTCCACTTTTCCCATTATAGCCCTTACCACATTAATCACAGTTATTTTAAATCCCCAGTCTGATAATTTGAAAATCTTTGCCATATCTGAGTCCACTTCTGATGATTGATTTGTCTCTTCACACTCTGTGTTTTCCTATTTAGCATATCCTGTGATTTTTGTTGAAAGCCTGACATGACGTATTTGGTAAAAGGAACTGATAGGCCTTTTGTGTGAGGTTTTATGTTCATTTGGCTATGAGTTAGGCTGTGTTTATTATTTTCTGTAGCGGTGGTGTCCAAGGCCAAAATTTCCTCTAGTGTCCTTGTTTTGTCTCCCCTGCTGTCATAAGGTTTTCTTAGAGACCTCTTAGTTTGAGTCTTGTGTTTCTTTTGGCTTCAATCCCCTGTTATTCTAGGGAGCACTGTTGATGTGACCAAATGTGGGGGGAGAAGAGATATTCTAGAGTACTTTGACTTGGTCTCAGTCTTTCTGTAAGTCAAAGTTGGGTATTTTCCTTTCCTCTGGTTGGTTATACATCGGTAAAACTCCAGCTGGTAAGGCTTTAGTAAAATAGTTCCCTCTGAGTTGTTAAGGAGAACACAGAGCTCTAGGCATATTTCAGAATGGTTCATCCCCCCAGCCCGCAGTCCCTCCCAGAGGAGATTTCTCTCTGACCTTTATAGTAAGAACTTGGAGGAGAGAAGTAACACTCAAAAAAGTGTGGGACCCTTCCTAAGACTGGGCCCCATCACTGAGCCTCCAGCAATTCATCAATTACAATTTAAAGCATTCCTGCTGATATTGGCTCCAGCTGTGGTCTTCTGCACCTGGACTTCCACTCCCAGTAAGCTGTGATTTTATGTATGCACTTGTCTCTCTAAGCTGTGATTTTATGTATGCAGTGGTTTGCCCTGTGACCTCGATTCTTTGAGGAATCTAAAAAAAGTTGTCGATATTCAGTTTGTCCTGCTTTTTTCTTGTTGTGAGGATGGGAGTGATGACTTCCAACTTCTTTACATATCAGAGTAAAAACTAGAAGTCTACAATTTCTTTTCACTTTTATATTTAAACTTTAAAAATACATTTTTCTAGAAGTTGAAGGTTTTGTTCTCACATCCCAGTAGATTATCTTGCATGTACCTTGGGATAAACACATTATACCTTATAGATCACTGCTCTAGGAATTCTCAACTTGACTACACACTAGGGACTCTTGGAAGTTAAAAGCAACAGCAACAACAACAAAAGATGCCCAGGTCCTACCCCACACCAATTAAATCAGAATCTCTGGGAGGGCATTCTTACGGTTCAAAATCTCCCCAGGTGATTCTAATATGCAGCTAATATGCAAGGTTGAGAACCTCTGCTCTAGATCTAAATTCTAGACTATCCTCTTCTTGCTGACACTAGGGCAAACTAGCATTTTAGTTTTGGACTAACCACAATCCCATAGGCAGAACCAAATCAGCGGCTTCCTCTCTGCTCCAGGCCTGTGTTCTTTGTGAATGCATCTCCTACACCCACAGCTCAAGGGAAGCAGTAAGGTAGGCAGAATTCTAAGATTGCTCTTAGGACCCCGTGTAATCTTGTCCTCTGGTATGTGTGTGGGATCTGGGAGTTGCTTCTGATCTACACTATAGAATATAACAGGTATAATGAAGGTCAGAAATCAGTTCATTTTGAGTTAACCAAAAGCAAAATGACCCCATGTAGACATGATTTAATCAGTCAAAGACCCTTAAAAGAGGGACTGGGCCTTTGCTAAGGTGAGAGATGTTACTTGCTGGTTAGATAAAATGCACCAGTCAAGATTCTAGATGAGAATGAACCTTGGCCAATGCTTTACTTGCAATTTGGTGAGACCAAAGCTGCCCGGTTTGTGATAATTGGTTACATAACAGTGAAAAACCAATACAGGTATTTGGCATAATGAAAAACAAACTTTGGAGTTAAATATACTTGGGCTCAATTTCTAGCTGTGTTATTAGCTATGTAACCTCTGATAAATTATTTAAGATCACTGAGCTTCAGTTTTGTCATCTGTAGAAGAGAAACAATTAATTCTTGCTTTGCATAGATGGGATGGGGATAGTAGGAATACAGATACGTGCCCAAAAGCTTACTACTGATATGCTCAGTGAAGTAAGCTCTCAACAGCTGAAAGCTGTTACTTTGTGATCACCAAGATCACCATGGTTATTGAAGTGGGAAATGAATAAGACCAATGGTGTTTCTGCAGGAGTCCTTAGCCTGAAAGTTTCTGTTTTGTCTACTTTCTTTTCAAAGGGAAGTGACAGCTCTTCTTTGCCCTCTTAGGAGTGGGAAGATCTCATGCAAAGCTCTCCTGGGAAGGAGCTTTGGTTAACTCTCATCACCTTGTTTCAAGGTTTTAGTAGGCCTTATTGGGGTGTCAGTCTGGGGGTGGGGTTGGCTTTCTGATGTTCAATTTGAATCTCTTTTGCTTGTAAACTCTTTCATTCATATTTGTTTTCTAATAGAACTTTTTTTTAATTTCAGCATAATACGGGGGTACAGATGTTTAGGTTACATGTGTTGCCCTTGCCCCCCCTCCCCCCCTCAGTCCAAGTTTCAAATATGTCCATCCTATTGCGTGGTGCGCATTGCGCTCTTTGTGTACACATATACCCGTCCCCTCCTCCCGCCGCCTCCCGCTCCACACCCCCCAGCCCAACATCCAATAGATGTTATTCTTATGTATGCACTTATGTGTTGATCCGTTAATACCAATTTAATGGTGAGTACATGTGGTGCTTGTTTTTCCATTCTTGGGATACCTCACTTAGCAGAATGTGTTCTAGCCCTTTTCAGGAGTATATAAGAGGTGCTATATCACCACTGTTTCTTAAAGCTGAATAGTACTCCATGGTATACATATAGCACAATTTATTAATCCACTCATGTATTGATGGACACTTGGGTTGTTTCCACATCTTTGCAATTGTGAATTGTGCTGCTATGAACATTCGAGTGCAGGTGTCTTTTTCATAGAGCGACTTTTGCCCTTTTGGGTAGATGCCCAGTAACGGAATTGCTGGGTCAAATGGTAATTCTACTTGTATCTCATTGAGGTATCTTCATATTGCTTTCCACAGAGGTTGCACTAATTTGCAGTCCCACCAGCAGTGTATGAGTGTTCCTACCTCTCCGCATCCACGCCAACATTTGTTATTTTGGGTCTTTTTGATAAAGGCCAGTCTCACTGGAGATAAGTGATATCTCATTGTGGTTTT
>CAUYSK010108072.1:0-31290 GCA_963575035.1 Avahi laniger
TTTTATTACTTTTTGTTGCAAACAAAAAGAAAAATGTTCTCCAACCAAAAATCTAAACAGTGCTAACATAATTTTTTCCAAGGTTATATATGGATCATTTTTATTTATTTTTTTCATTTCAAAATTTTAAGGGGTACAAATATTTTAGGTTACATGGGTCACTTTGGCAATGCTTGAGTCCTGGCTATAGGTATGCTTGTCACCGAAATGTTTTCATATTACGCATTAGGTGGGTTTATTCCCCTCCCCTCCTCCCGCGCTACCCCCTGGCCAACCTCCACTGAGTTTTACTTCCCTCTGCGCACATATGTGCTCTTCAGTTAGTTCCCATTTAATGATGAGTACATGTGGTGTTTGTGTTTCCATTCTTGGGATGCTTCACTTGGGAAAATGGTCTCTAGTTCCATCTGGATTATTGCAAAAGGTATTATTTCGTCTTTTTTTATGGCTGAGTAGTACTTCATGGTATACATATATCACATTTTTTTAATCTACTCATGAACTGATGGGCACTTGGGTTGATTCCACATCTTTGCAATTGTGAATTGTACTGCCATAAACATTCAGGTACAGGTGTGTTTTTGAGGAAACATCTTCTTTTCCTTTGGGTAAATACCCAATAGTGGGATTGCTGGATTGAGTGGTAGGTCTACTTTTAGTTCTTTAAGGAATCTCCACACTGCTTTCCATAGAGGCTGTACTAATTTGCAGTCCCACCAACAGTGTATAAGCATTTATGGATCATTTTTAAATTAACTCTTTAATCTATTGAAATTTGTTTCGATGTAGGTTTGTAGGCTCTAACTTACATACTTACTTTATTTTTTTTTTTTGAGAGAGAGATTCTTACTCTGTCACCCAGGCTAGAGTGCAGTGGCATGATCATAGCTCCAATCTCCTGGGCTCAAGCAATCCTCCTGCCTCAACCTGTAGCTAGGAGTACAGGCATGTGCCACTGTTTCCAGTTAATTTTTTTTTTTTTTGTAGAGTTGGAGTCTCACTATGTTGCCCAGGCTGATCTTGAACTTCTGGCCTCAAGCGATCCTCCTGCCTTAGCTTCCCAAAGTGCTGGGATTTCAGACATGAGCCACTTTCCCAGCCTTAATTTCTTTTTAGTAAAAATGTTCACTAATTGTCTCAAAAATAATTTTTATCAATCCTCAATTTAACAAATTTATCTGGCTATGTCTAGGAAAATAATTTTTTTCATTTTATTTCTTTTTATGGAATACAATGAGATCTTTTAATCTTATAGCTATTATGGGTTTTTTTGGTTTTTTTTTTTTTTTTTTTTGCTTATTTTAGGTAAGGACAATTTATTATATCTTTGTTTACTGATTCTATTCTCCACAAATCCAGATAATCTAGCCTCTCTGTCCTCTGTGTGTATGGTGCACTCTGAAGTTGTTATTTATCGCTTTGCCTTTTTAGACATCTTCTCATTTTATTTTTTTCATCACTGACTCAGTTTCCCAGTGTTCATTTGCATTTGTGTGCTACTAATGCAAAGTTTAATTCTGATGCTGCATTTTGGGGTTCTGTTGCATTACTTTTTATTTCAATTACCGTTTTTAGTTCATTCTGTTTTTTTTTTTAATGTTATTTTTTGTCTTTTGACCCAGTTTCGCCATATAAAGGCCCTGTGACTTTGAGTGGGTTGTGTAACTTCTCTGCACTTCTCAGAGGGTAACTGGAAGAACAAAATGAGTAATGCTCATGAAGTGCTGTAACATGCCTGGCACGTAGGAAGGGCTCAGCAAATCTTCCCCATTATTATTTGATATGGATACACCGCCACCATCACTTCCTGCTTATTATGTAGTGCAAACAGATACAGCGCATAGAAAATGGCAATTCCCAGTTTGAAGTTCCCCCAAGTTTCTTCACATCTTCTCCACCATCCTAGCTCCTTCCCATAAAAGGTGTCACTGCCATTCCGTCTACTCCACACCCACCTTGCTCTCAGACTTTTGAAACTTGGGGACTCCAGCTATCTATAGAATCAGAAGCCATGGCGTATGCATCGTGATTGTCAGCAGGGGTGGGGCGGAGAGCTGGGGAGGATGCTGGGGGCAGCGTTCTGGCCACTCAAACCCGCTCCACTCAGTAGAAGAAAGACAGCTCGGCATTTGGGTAAGTACTGAGTTTGCACTTCTGGGTCTGGGGAAGACGGGGAATGAATGGCCTCCAATGCCTCGTGCTTTCAGGTCAGTACAGTCACTTCCTTTCGGCTACATGGCTTTGGTGGCCACTGATAGATTTTTTTCATTTTCATTTCATTGGTGGGAGATAACACTCTCCTCTCAATTTTGGAAGTAAGTCAACTGCCAGGGCCAGATTTTGGTGCTTTGGGGCGTGGTAGTCCATCCTATGGCTTTATACATACTGTGTGGGGCACCGAGGGAGGCCGCATCCCCTGCTGCTGGGCAGGAGCTTTGGAGGCAGACGTAGATCCCTGTTGGAGCACAGCACTGTCTGGACTGTTGCCTGAAGCCGCAGCTCCCCAGGCTGAGGGTGCAGAGCACCCTGATACTCAGTGTCTGAGAAGGTACGCCCCTGTGCACCACTCTTCCCAGGGGCTGGAAGCTGGAGAGGACAGGTAGCGTAAAGAGACGGGCACAATGACAGGGAACAAATTCGGTTCAGGTGCTGGCAGAAGAGGGCTTTTCCACGGTTCAGCTTTGAAGTGTGTCTATGTTGCAGCCTTAATTAATTGAGTTCTCACTGCAAGCTTAGCTTTCAAGGACATTTCTAAGCACTTACAGGGCTGCAATCAGAGGCCATTCAGGTGCTCATGCATTCACTCCCTTATTCATATGCGTCGAGCTCCTGCCATGTCCTAAGTGCTGAGCTTACAGTGTAGAGCAAGACAGAACCTTCCCTGTCTCTGCTGAGAAAATCTACTTTTCATTCCGTCCTTGCTGGACCTCCCCTGTCACCCTCATTTATTAAGAGCCTTCTGCGCATCACTATGTCTGTGCAATGACTCTGGGAGGTTGTTGTCAGTGTCCCCATTTCACAAACGAGGAAATGAGGCACAAGGAACTTGCTGTTTATATTGGGGAAGGGCCGAGATTTCACCTTCTGTTCACCTGACTCTAAAGCCCTTAGCTCATGCTTCCTGAGATCACCATCCTCACATCCTGTGAATGATCACAATGTGTCTGTGAGGATGTGACTCCTGAACAAGAGACACAGTGTCCGACTGTGTAGACGCGGCATGCTATGGAAACACCTGGAAGTAGTGCCCATTTTTAGGCAGATGTTTGACGCCAGTGAATTAGTCAACCCACATAATACACACCCTGCAGTAAAAAGTCATTCCCAAGTAGGGTACAGACTCCTGAAGTCTGAGAGCAGTTTTTTGTTTTTCTCTTGTAATCCTGAGGGAAATTATGTAATTGCCTGAGCTGAGATCACAGAAGCTCAAGGAAACATCAAACTGCTTCTCTTTTGGTTGGATAATTCATTGCAGTGAAGCTACACTGTGTCCTGACCAATCTTTGCATCATTCCTAAGAGAAGCTATTTTCTTGGACATTTAATCCAGGAAAGATCTTGGTGGCCCCTATCCATGCAGTAGGATTGAGCGGGGAGGGTCTTTATAGAAACCTACAAAATGGTCCCAGTTACACCTATTGGGAGGGAATGTGGGGGCAGGGAGAGGTTGCTAACAAGTACCTGAACAGCCATGAGGCTGAGGATAACTCAGCATTTCCTCAGCACCCTGGAAGCTTTGAGTCTCCAATTCATAATATGTCCTGCTCCCCTCCTCCCAGTGTTCTGTCGACAGTGCACAGGGACTCTGCTTACTGCCTTAATGTGAGCATGATTTTTAAGAAAGGCTTTGTGGGCTTGGGGCGTGTGTATGTGGGGGAGGTGGGTGGCTCATCTCTTGGACACACAGAGCCAGGTCCCTGTGGAGGCTCAGGGTGGTGGAAAGGAAAGAGCTCTCGACCAGTGGTCAGGCAGTCAGGACCTTGTCCCAGCTCTGCGCTTACTAGCAGTGTGGCTTTGATACAACATTCCTTTTCCTGGCCTCAGCCTCCTTCTCATAAATTGAGCCCTTCAGATTAGATTATTTTAAAGGAACTTCCAGCTCTATTATTTAAGATCCATTCTAGGGTGAATAATCAGTTCTCAGTTATCCGTGACCAATAGACACAAGGAGAGACCCCAACCCACCTGATGTATGCTTAGTAATTCATATGTATAAGTATGTATGTATTTATCCATTTAATCCCCCATAATAAAAAATTTTAGGTAGTTGTAATACTTTCAGTAGTAAAGTGGAATCGAATCATAAAACACATATAATTTACTGGAAAGAAACTATACTTGGATAGTGAGAAATCTTCTACACAACCTCCCCCTCACCCCATATGCCATTTCTTCCCCAGCCCTCCAAACTAGACCTTAACCTCCTGTGAATCAGTAAAATATGGGAAAAGAAAGAAATGTATGTTTTGGGGCTTCCAACAGCCTGGTACTCACAATTTAAAGAGGATTTAAGAATTTTTTTTTTAAGTGTAATTTTGACTGTATTTGATTTTTCAATTCTCAGCATGCTTCCTGATTTTTGACTCTAAACCTGCATAGATTTTCCCTACATCATCTGTATTAGACACAAGATGAAGAAACTGGTGCCGGGGATTAAGTCATCTGCTAGACATCACGGATCTAATGAGGAGCTAAGATTCAAAGGCAGTTGTACCAAATGGTGGCTGCGTGAAGGCGCAGACGTTTGCTTCCTCAGGAGTGGGTGCTTGCTGTGAGCGCTTTCCTGAACGAGCAGTCCTTTACACTTGGCTTTCTGATGCATTATGTTAATCGTTTTTAGCAGAGATTTACCTCCTGGATTTGGTTTGGCTCGGTTCAGTGTAACAGTGAGTTCGCAGTCCTGGGGGAGTGGGTGACTAATGACGGAAAGGCAGCCGTCAGTGTCCCGCGTGCGGATGGAAAACCAGTTCGGGATTGGCATTTTTCATTTGCCACAGGTAATCCACAAGGCAATTAATCTGCATTAGATAATTACAAGTTAATTCTGTTGTACTTCTTTGAAATCGAGACTGCGCATATGTAAATAGAAAGCTTATAGGCTGTTTTCTGGGGACCACCCAAAGCCTCCCAGCACAGAAAACACCTATGGCTAGGCTGAGAGTCCACCATGAGTCTCTCGCTTGCTTGTGATTCTTCAGTGGCTCCTCACTGTCTCTCAGCTAAAGTCTGAATTCTAGCATGACCCACAAGGCCCACTGTGGTCTGCGTTCTGCCTGCGTCTTTAGCCTCCTCTTTCACAGGCCCGCCTCCCTCCCAGTACCGGTAACAAACGTACTTGATTTTTCTCAAGTAGGCCATGTTTGTGTTCACTCCAGATCTCACCACACATTGTCCCTTATGCCTGGAACATCCATCCCCTACCCTAAGACCCACCAGGACTCTGGGACCCCCACCTGATGTCCCCTTTCTGGCTGTGTTCTCCCTCGCAGCCCCCTGCAGACTCTGCTGCAATTGCTGGCCCCTCTGCCGTAAGCCCCTTGAGGAGAGGACTCATCCGCTTTCCCGCCATACCTATCTTCTCACAAGCGTCTGGTCCCCAGGAGAAGCTTGATGGATGTTGCCCAGTGAACAACCAATCATCAAGCAACCAAACTTCAAATAGCCTCATAGCCATGGGCACTTTTCCTTTCATTTTTAATACCAGAAGTAATATATGAATAGATTCTCCTCGTTAATAAAAAAGGAAAAAAAAGAAACATCACGACAAAGCTAAACTCCTCTCTCACTACTATTTTCAGTCCCAGGTTCCTCCCCTGTGTTTAGTGTTGTTTTCTCTAATCTGCGTGTGTGTATGTGTTTGCATGTTTGCGTTCATGTATCTACATATCATCCAAAGAAAATATATAGAATTCTACGGAAATATCTGTCTGTGGCTTGCTTTTTTGGATTTGCAACATGTAGACTTGGTCCTGTGTTAGCACCCATAGCTCTAATTAAGTCTTTTCCAGTTTTCAAGTGTTCAGAGTGTGGATGGAACAGTCCCGTTAGTTACCCCCCTACTGTCCCTCAACATTTGAGTGCAATGTGATACTGGAATCTCAACAGAGAGAGAGACTCTGAGAATCACATGATCTGATCTTCCCCATAGAGTCTGGAGTCCTTCTGATAGCGTCCCTGTGCAGATATCACCCACAGCTCCCTGGGGACTTAGAGGAACAGGATACTCAGTGTCAGAGAAGGAAGCCCTCATTAAGACATTTCTCCCTATGTCAGGCCAAAATCTTCTTCCTTTCAACTCTCACCCTTCTTTCTTGGCGTTGTCTTCTGGAACCTCGAGCATGGAGTATCTCTCCTCCCACCTCCAAGCTTGTCCTCCGAATGTGTGACAGGAGCTAGCATGTCTCCCACTAACCATTCTTCCTAATCCTTTGCCAAATCTTTTGTGATTTGTTTTCTAGACCCCACAAACATCAGGGCACCTTTCTGCATGCACTTCGGTTTGGTAAATCCTGTCTTAAAGTGTTGCTCTTAGGATGGAATGACGAGATGCAGCACACCAGATATGGCCTAACCTGCCCTGGCTACTTTGGGATTGTCATCTCCTGCAATCTAGTAACTGTACTTCTGTTAATGTTGCCTACTATCTGTATGGCCTTGGGCCCCAAGGAAAGAAAATGCAGGGCAAGTACATTTGAATCAGACTGAAAATGGGCACTGGGAAGGCCTGAGGTGAGGACTGTTGTCCTGGGATGCAGGACAGGGAAAGGGAGGGGGGGCAGCAAGAAGATCCTGAGGGCCTCTGGACAATGCCAGTGAGCAGGGGGGACAGGTGTACGATCTCTTCACCTGGCCATTCGCTTGGCTGTTTGCTTGGTGTTGCTGGAGGAAGCTAGTCCTCAGGAGGCTGGGCACCTAGTCTGCCTGCTGGTTTTTACCAGAGCAAAGTAAGGGCACCTGGCCCCCAGGCCTGGACAGAGACGCAGGCCCAGAGCTGCCAGGGCATGGAGCAGGAGTGCTGTGCTGAAGAGCAGCTGTTGGTGGCCACCGACCTCTCTTTGGTGCTGTGTTCAGCAGAATACCTGGTCTATTCTCGCTCCCTAGTCTAGGTCTGAGCCTGTGATATGGAATGCAGGGCCCCTTGGTGGGGTCTCACTTTCCTTCACAGGTCAGCATGGCCTAGAATATTGGCTTCAGTGAGGTTGCGGCTCAGATCCAGCCCTGCCCTGTGTTAATAAGCACACTTTGGTTGCAGGCAACAGAAACAGACCAGGCTGACTAAAGCAAAAGAGGGTTTACTGGAAGGATATGAGAGCAGAGGGAGCTCAGAGGCCCCAGAGGAGATTCAAGACCCAGGTTTAGTTTCTGTCCTTGAGCCAATCCATTCAAGATTCGGTGATCTGAAAAGTTCAATTGACCCCTCAGCTTGGTTTATAATTCTAATCTAAAATAGAGAGCAATGAGTGCAAGGTATCCCCAAGGCAACCATTCTATAACACCTCTGTCTTAGATAAAGTTATCCAAGCCTCAGTTTCCTTATCTATAAATAAAAGAAAAGAATGAATTGTTCACTTTGAAGGGCTTTTTTAAGTATCTAGCAGTAGGTGATCAGTATTCTCCAGCTTCGAGATGTCCCAGGAGCTAGAGCCAGAGCTTGCATCATCTCCAGATAGCCTGGGCTTAACACTCACCAGCTTGTCCAACTTTTTTCTAACACATCCTTACTGCTTTCAGACCTTCAGTAAAGAATCTCCTAATTATTTAAATAGTATCTTCAAGGATTGCTTCCAGAGATCCAGGAAAAATTCCCACCCCGAGCAATTGCTCATATGGCAGACAGCTTTGAGTATAGGGGGAGTACAGCGTAGGGAGAGATATTCAATAATGGCATAATTTAATGAAAGCAATCTTTCTTTGTCTGAAGCCTTATCTGTTTTCTTACACTTTGGAAAAGCACAGATACCATATGTTTTTGAAGTCTTTATACAATGTAATAAAATTGAACTATTTATTATATGTGTATTAGTCAGAATGCATCAAATTTTTATCAAGCAACCAAAATAACTAACACTTATGGATTGCGCATTGTGATGTTAATCTAGAGCAATGGGATAAATATTTTAGTAATTGCACTTAGGCCCTGCAATGACAGAGAACTCGACCCCCTAGTGGAAATAGGAGGTGGGCAGATTCTCTTTTCTGCCTTTACCCCTTATGTGGCTGGTAGGTTTGATGGTCAGAAAGTCTGTGCCTTGGCCTTCCGTCTTCCTCCTCTTGTCTTGACCTTTTTCCTTACTCTCCTCTTTGGTCCTCTTCGACCATTCACCTTCGCCTCCTTTTCTTCTCTGTCCTCTTATCCTTCTCTTCATTCCCTGCTTTCTCCTACTCCTGCCTTGCGTGACAATGCCAGACTATCCCTGGGACTCAAGGGATACGACAGGCTTTTTGTTTGGAATAAAACAATTTCCTTGGTAAAATGTAAAGAGCACATAGAACAGGAAGCATATAACTTGTTCTTGGTCAAGCACCTTTTAACTGTGGCAATTTATCCATGATTGTTGTCCCTGTGTAAAAGGTAGGAGAGGTTTTAGAGAAAAAACATTGGATATGGAGTTGGAAAGGGATGGGAATCCGTGCTTGGCTTTTGACTAGCTGTGTAACCTTGGGAAAACCCAAGACTCATTGCTTATTTAAGAATTTAGTGGGATGCCAGGTATATAGTAACATTCAATAAATTGAGAGAGTTAGTAGAGCATAGTAATAACCATGCACAAGTAACTCAACCTCTCTGTGCCACAGATTCCTTATTTTTTAATATCATGGTTATAGTGTCACTTTTCAAACTGTGGAGTTATAAGAGTAAATAAGTTAATTCACTTAAAATGCTTAAAGCAGTGATTGACATTTAGTAGGTACTCAAGATGTCTTCTCCAATATATAGTAGGTATATAAGTCTGGGTTTGGTTAGGAAAATGGAAACCACTCTAGGTATTTCAAACAGGAAGGGATTTCATAGAAGGAATTAGAGGATACAAGGTCTTTAGAGAAGCTAAGGGGAGAAAGGAAACACCACTAGTATTGGAAAGTCAGGAATTGCAGCACCCATGTGGGTGCTGCTCAAGGCGAGGCACAGATGCCACTGGCATCACTCTCCACCGCCTGCCTTCTGCTGGAGGGCCTGCTGGCTGCCTGCCACTGCTTCAGGAGCGGCACGGGCTCTGCTTCTCCTCCCATCCAAACTCTTCCATGTGTGCCTCTCTGCTGTTACTCTTACAAAAATCAGAAAAGCTATCAGTTGCTGGTTAGAATTCTAGGAAATATGGCTTCCAGGCTTCGAGCTCCTGTGATTCAAAGAAAGACATGGAGGACAGAAGATGGTGTTGGATCGCCCAAAATAGCCAGACAGAATGAGGATAATACCGAGGGCTGATGTGAAGATTATGTGAGAGAGTGAAAATGCATTTTGTAAACTTCCAAGTTCCATGCAGATATTAGATTTTAGTGACAATGGAGGTGAAGTGAGAAGAATACGCTCAGACAATGAATCTAAGACCAGACATGAAAAGCTGGTAAACCAAGTGACAACATAATGAAAAGAAGTCCCACAGATAATCTGACACATTTAAGAATTTACAATGTGACAGACCCTGTTATAAATGCTTTAGATGTACTAACTCATGTCATCCTTACAAAAACCCATGCTGTAGGTGTTATCATATACACGTTTTACAGGTGAGAAAACCATAGTCTGTGGAAGTCCATTGAAGTTTTTTTTTTTCAATAGCAACAAAAAAATTTATTTATTTGCAACACAGCCCAGTCCCATCACTTAAATATAGGAATCACATTGCAAGCATCGTTTAGACCAAGACAGAGTTCCATGTTTCCCAAAGACAGCAAGCCCATCCCCCTGAGAGACCCATGGCCAGAGTGGGTCAACTTGCCCAAGGTCACACTGCTGATAAATGGTCAAGCCAGAATTTGAATCCCAGTGGTGTGACTCCAGGATGCAATTTCTTAACTGTCGTAGAAGGAGAGGGTGCTCAAGCCCAAGTCTGCTGACTTCATGGTTCCTGTAGGAGCTTGCTCTGGTGCAGCTGACAGCCTGTTACATCCACCAGCCTAGTTTTTAGAGCAAGGGTTATTTTAAAAATCACAGGTTTCACTCTTCTGGAAACAATTCTGTGCCAAGGTTGGGGATGTTTTCTCCTATGAAGAAGAATTTGACAAGGTAACTAAGCAACTATGCTCTTGGATGGCTGTCCAAGGAGCTGTAACCAGCCCCAATAACAGGCTTTTGTTGTTAGAATCTGTCTTTATTCAACCTCCAATGACGCTTGCTCCATGGCTTTCTGAGATCCAGGAAAAACTGGTGATCATTCAACAGTCACCATAACAAAAAAGTTTTGTTAGTGATTATATGCATGACAAAAATAGGAAACAGGAAAATACATTAAGCAAAACAATCTTTGTCCTGCCATATGATTATGATATTCTCTGCACTTTTTCAAGATCTGGGAGAAATATAATACATGGTTGCTGTCGTGGGAGAGGGTTGAGGCCCTAGAATTTGTAGCACATATGACACTTTTCTTCTAATATCCTTCCCTCACCTTTGGTTTTTTCCCAGGCAGCTGCTTCTAGAGCAGAAAGGGACATATTTGCCTTTGAAAGCAGAACACTGTCGCTGGGCAAGAAAATGAAACTTCACAAAATGTCAAGTGCAGGGGAAACTTGAAAGTTAGGACTTTAAATTTTAAAATTTCTCTGCAGGAGCAAAGAAGGAGGAAACCAAACCAAATCTCCTTCAGCTCAGAAGCACATTAGCAACTCATGTGGCCCTAAAACGAACTGGTTCTTCTGCCCTCCTCCACCAAAATCTTAATTTGATGACTCAGCACATGTGAACTCATCCATTCATCAGCCCCAGCAGCAGGCTGACCTGGAATAGGACCCTGAGGTCATTTTCCAGGAGCTCATCAAGCGGATGGAACTCAGGAAGTAAAAGAAAAGCTAAATCAAGGTTGATGAGAATATGTAATAGTTTTAATCTTTAAAAATACAATGTTTTTAAGTTACTAATTGCCCATCAGCAAAAATTTCCCAATTCTTGTCAGAAAATGACCACCCCTATTAGCAGAGAAATTCCAGTATTTGGACTCTTCTGAGTCCCTGCATTTGCTATTGTTTTGCCTGTATTAATCTTCATGCTATGCAAGCGAAGACGCAACCTTACCCATCCCTTCGCTGCAAAGCTGTTGGGAGTTTCCGGTGGTGCTCCCACCGTAATCCAGGCA
Organism: Avahi laniger; assembly: GCA_963575035.1. Lineage (NCBI taxonomy): Eukaryota > Metazoa > Chordata > Mammalia > Primates > Indriidae > Avahi > Avahi laniger. The sequence continues at coordinate 11,294 of CAUYSK010108072.1, forward strand.
CTACAAAGCTTTTGTTCACTTATCTTTCCTTACTTCTCCAGTTGAAAAGATCCATCCATCCCAGGGCCAAGCGGGGAGTGAAAGCAAGTGAGACAGCACTGTGCCCCTAAAAGCAGAACCCATGCAATCGTGGCCTTGTTGGAATGTTGGCCCATGTTGCTAGATATTCTGATTTTGGAGAGGAACCTGAGTAGCTACATTAAAAACTTCCTGATTTTTACATATCAGCAAGTAGTTCAAATTTTTTGAAACACCGAGTAGGTCAAGTAAGCATGTCTTTGTACCAATTTAGCCCACAGGACCTTTCTCCCCAAGAACCTTTCAAGGTGGGTGGCAGCTTTATAAAATTACTGAAGCTCCATGAAACCTAGAACAAACATACTATTTGGAATGGGATCTGTTGAGGGAAATGATGACTTGGGTTTGTTTCTAATGACAGCGTGTGTGGAGTCCCTGGGGGGACAGAATATAGAAACAGCCTTCACAAATATGGTTATGGGGGGCAGGATTAAATGATGCAACCATCTGAATCATCTCAGTGAACCAAGTGAACAGAGGTGGCAGAGAGGTAGCAGAGGGAACTCCAACTAGCAGTGATTGATTTATGCATAAGATTGTTGCAGGTGCCACATGAAGCTGTCTTTTTTTCAGTATAATTGGAAATTTATTTTAATGTAACTAGTGCATCAACTCCACCCATGCCCTGGCCAATTTGGGAGCACCCCAGCAACCGTCATACATGAACTGCAGGAATGATGGGCGTTCAGGTTTTCAGTGTATTTACATCTAAAGAACAGGGAAGGAGGGCAGAGAGGGCCTCACAGGCGCAGCCAAGGACTTTAAAGTTTCTCATCTTATCAAAGACCTTCTCCGACCTGCCTTCCCCGAGAGCAGGCAGGGGACCTCTGGGCTCACACATTAGTTGTGCATCAGTGAGTTTTAATTAAAGCCCAGGGCTTTAAAAGCTCCAGATTTCCCGCAGGTAACCTTTCAAACCACAGTTCCTTAATTCGGAGAATTCAAAGCTCCTTAAGAAAAGAAGGTGGCATTTCATCTAGGAGTGATCTTGTACCCAGAGTTTTTTTTTTTTTTTTTTTGATGTATTTTTTAAGGTTTTGTGGTTGCTGCTCATCATTCACAGTGAGCTTTATCTTGGTGTCCTAGAGACTGGTAAATACAGTGGGGCACCTTCCCTCACACTCCCCATCCTCCGCGGCAATTGCGCCCCGCCCTCCAGGCAGCGCTGCAGATTCAGCGCCGGCACTGGGGTCAGCAGAGCCTCTGACATCCCATTTGGTAAGGTGAGTCCCAAGAAGGCACCTGCTTGGAACCTTTGCTTCATCCAAGCTTTTTGGTTGACACAAGCACCTCCCTGTGGACATGCCATGTCAGATAGTGGGACACAGCATCATCATTATCACATCGGCACATACTTAGGCCTTTCTGTCTTCTGTGCACTGTTTGAATAGCTTTGGCCGTGTTTACTCATTCCATATCACTCCGACTCCGGGGAAGTGGGCACTGTCACTGTCCCCGTTTTATAGATGGGGAAATGGAAGAAGAGAGGGCTTAGATTATGTTGCCATCAGCTGTAAATGGCAGAGCCTGGCTTTAAACCCAGTCTGGCTCTGACTGTGGTGCTCTGAACTGCTATGCTATCTATACTGCCTCTCACGCTTTCCCTGTGGTCAGCAAAATCACATCTAGATGAAAACAATCAAATGCATCAGTTCAGCTTTCAGCGTCTGCTCATCCTGTGCTGTGTCACCAGTTCATGGACTTCTCAGGGCCTGCAGACTTGTCTGCCCACAGCACCCCCTTGCGGAAGTCACCCACCTCCCCAGTGCCATCTCAGCACTCATGATCCTGTATATGTCAGTATTATGATGAAGTTGGTCACTAGCCTGTAACACTGGTCGGGGCAGGGAGTGCAAGTTCCTTGGGAGAATAGAACTGTGGGCATCATCAGGACCACTATGGGGAATTTCGCCTGTCATCTTCCCACTTGAGCCCCATGGTTAGCTTATGGTTTCCACTTTCAGTCCTAAATTGATCTAGATGTCTTTAGCTTGGGAAAGCACAGCAAGCACATCTCCCATATCTATTATTGTTAACTCCATAACTCATGAAGGAGATTCTGGGTGCATTTACAGGAAAATTCACTAGACATTTTGATTCAGTTCAGTGGAAATTTCTTCAAGTACCCTACACTGAGGATACATGAGTAGAATTGGCATCTGCTTCCATCCTGCTTTCTATCTAATTGAAAATCCAAATGCAAACACCCATGAACTTGGAGAGGAGAAGTAACAGAACCAGAATGAATATCATTTTGTGCTGATATGTCATGGAAACAGGCCAGTTTCCATCCAGAGAAAGAAAGGAGAGTGAAATTTACAAATACCTCCGTGTGCCCAGCGCTTTTGCCTACACTGTGCTGTTTGATCCTCAGCTAGCTGGTAAGTAAAATATTATTATTTGCATTAATATATGTGGCCCTAAGGCCAGGAAGAACAGAAAGTAAACTGTGGTGCTGGCTCTGTGGACTATAGGTTTGGACTGTGAGGAGACTACATTGGGAGTAGATGGAGAATAGAGGGCAAAGAAGAAGTTACCCAAGCTCAGGATGCACGAGCCCGGCCCCATATTGAACCTAACTTCACATGTACAACCAATCGTAGCAGAGATCACAGGCCACACCTTTTTCCTCATTGTACCTTTACAGTGTTGGGCTTTTACCAGTTACTGAAAAAAGAGTTTCATATTATTCAAAGAATGAGTTAATAATATCATTTGAGCGCTCCTATGGGCCAAAATCATGATGGATACTCATAAAGATAATGGTTTTAAATCATGATCACTATTCTCAAGTCTTTCCCTATGACTTTAATTCTCAATTATCACACCAGATGCTCCTTAGAGTGTATATGCAGCTAAAAAGTAACTATCCCATCAGAATATGGAGCAAATAGCTGACTCATAGAATTCCAGGAAGCAGCAGGACAGGCCAGACTTTGAGGTCGCTGAGGGTCTCATTCTACTTCCAGCAGACCTTGGGACTTCCAGCAACACCCACATCCTTCGGGTGTTTGATGACTGTGCTGAAGGTGGGCTGGTGCCCATGGTGAGATGTGGGTATGCCCAGCGGAAGGCTGGCTAGCTAGCAGGCTGCTACAAGATTCACAGGACATCCAGGACTAGGGCCCCAGGGACTTGAATTTATCCATGCCACAGAGTTGACTCAACACGAAGAGGCTGCCTTGCACAGCTGAAGAGGGCTTGAATGCTGGGATGGAAATCCACCACTGGCTGAGAGATGCTCTTCCAGTTTCCAAAGAGGGATCTTGGAACATCTTTTCGCACCTGGCTTTTTACCGTATCAACATCCACTTTCCCAGGCGGGTTCATTATTTGCTGTCTGCCACAATGCTGGGTAGAAGTCTCTCACAGACACACTAGAAACGTTGAGTGCTTGTGATGTCCTCTTTCCCAGGCTTCCATCTACTGGGCTAAAATAAATGCTTCTAATTTCTTATTTTTGCAGTTCTTACAGGAGTGTATGCCATCTTCTGCAGTCAGGAACGTTCCAGAAATGTGTGTTATCCCTGAGCACTCTGGAAGGCTGCCTCAGAGGATGATTCGCTCTGGGAAATGGAGTATTTTGTGGGGCCATTTAGGCTAGTTCCCTTACAGTGAGGAATGAGTTTTTGGATGGATGTGTTTACTTATCCATTTTCTCCTAGAAGCAATATAGTGGGACAGTTACCAACATGAGCTTTGGAGTCATATAATCTTGATTCAAGCCCCACCCTGCCCTCCTCCTATTTGTGTGATCTTGAGCAAATTATTTAACCATTGTAATTCTCAGTTTTCTCACCTATAGAAGAGGGATAACAATGGAACCTAGTCCTCGGGATCACTTTGAGAGTTAAATGAGATAAAACAGAAAAAGTCTAGTCCAACTCCTGGAATTCAAAAAATAAAAGTTATTATTTTTTGTCATTTAACCAGCATTTATTGAATACTTACTAGGAGCCAGACACTGTTCTAGGCAGTGAAGATACATCAAGGAACATAAAGAGAAGCCCTGCTAGCACAGAGTTGGTATTCTTGTGTTCATGTGCACACAAGCTTTATAGACATGGACCAAGCAGATCAGAGTGCTCAAAGTGTGACCCAGAGAACTGTAGTTGGGTTGAAGCTTCACAAAGAAATGAGGTCCTCTGGTCCAATAAATTACAGAACTCCTAATTATTATCTTATAACCATACAATGTTACTTATAATAATCTTGTAGACCTACCTATGCATGATCCTATGTCAAAGAGTCTGAGCAGTCCTGCAGTAAAAATCCTCGTGTAACTTTGATTAAACCATCAGCAACCTCTGGCTCTGGGGCATAGGCTCAACCCCCACTGCCACCACCACCGCAGAGCTCTCTGGGCAGCCTCCTCTGCATTTCACCTACCTGCTGCTTTATGAGAGAGGCCTTGTCATCACTGCAAAAAAGGGCTCCTCTTCTTGTGGCTGGCCTGCCTTTCCAGGTGGAGGTCAGGGAGACACCTGCTTCTATCAGTCCCACCATGCTCCCGCCACATGCTTTTCCCCTGGGAGTCTTTCCTGAGGTGATGCAGAGAGCAGGGCTTGAACACTAAATGCTAAACTTCCGTTCTCTCGCAGAGAATTCCATAAATCTCTGACTGGTGTTTGCCCTATTTGGAACAAACTCCTAATTGGTTTCTAAAGATTGCTGTTTGCAAATTAAATTCCACTTCCGTTGTACATTGTATAAAGAAACATCAACCAGTGACCTCTCTTGGGCACACATCCCCTCCTCTGGCTCCTACGGTGTGATTACATTACTTCGATTGCACTGCATCCCTCCGACTCAAGATACATGAATTGTTTCTCTTGCTTGTTTAATTGCCCATGTCTTATTACAGAAACAATTTATTGTTTTAGTGTAGCATAAAGTTCAAATATTTTATGCAAGATGAATATGGCCACTGACATTTTTATGCTCTTCTCAAACTCACATATACAAAAGTCATGCTGGAAACTTTTCAAAATGTGTGTGGCCAATAACTGCAAGGTGTCAAAACCTCCATAAGTTGATTGTTTTAAAAAAGGAAAGACTCTAAAGAATGTGTTTCCTTCTTTAACATTACTAGAGATTTTGAGTAATATTAACACAAGCTCATGAATAACTTTCCTAGGTGTGAAAATACCTTGGAAAACACCCTGAGGATGAACTGTTGATACACACAACAACCTGGGTGGATCTCCCGAGAATTACACTTAGTGGAAAAGCCAATCCCAAAGACCTACACACTGCATATTTCCATTTATTTAACATTCTTGAAGCACAAAATCATAGAAATGCAAAACAGCTTAGTGGCCGCCAGGGCTGAAGAGGGGACTGGGGACAGGAGGAAAGCACGCGTGGCTATAGAAGGGGAGTGAGAGGGATCCTTGTGGTGGTGGAACTGTTCTGCATCTTGATTGCACCAATGTCACTATCCTGGTTGTGATACTGTATGATAGCTTTGTGCCATATTATCACTGGGGAAAACTGGGGAAAGGGTACGTAGGATTTTGTCATATTATTTCTTATGACTGTATGTGAATCTATAATCATCTCCCAACAAAGCTTAATTAAAAAAGCACGTTGGAAAATAAGGTGGATCAATGGCTAGATTAGTGAATAGCTACATGATAAAGGTGGATATATGGGTATTTGCTGTAGAATTCTTGCAACTTTTCTCCATGTTTGAAAATTTCATAATAAAATGTTGGGAAAAATATATTATAAATGTGAGCAGTTGCCTAATAGAGAACAGATACAGGATGGGACCTAAACTGTGCAGTGCTGGAGAGCAAAGCTGACCACTTGGCCCCCAGCATGGAGCGGAGAAAGACCAAGCGTCCATTCTGTATGTGAAGGAGTCCCCTGAGGTGAGAGACCAGGGTTCCCTCTGGTCCCCCCCCCACCCATAGCCAGAGAGAGGAACCTGAGCCCCACCTTAGAACTATGCTGGATGACGACTGCAGAACAGATTCAGGAGCCTTGGCATGAGTTCCAACAACACAGGAGTCTAGATAGCCCCAAGCAGCTGCCCATCTCTAGCCCAGCATTCTCAGGAGCTAAGTGTATAAGAACAAGCCCCAAGAAGCTCATGATGTGTATTCAAAAATATATGAATAAGGCATTCAGTCAAATTGAGTCCCAACCATTTCTCAACAATGGTCGTGCTGATGCTTCACTACCAAAATAATAAAATCCAGCAACAGTCCACTGGCCTGCTTCCAGCTCAGTATCTGTGGGGCAGACTGGTTGCTCAAAGGCTGGCACTGCTGAGGGGTCTGAGATGCCAGATCTCTGCATTCCAGGGACACTGCATGACTCAGTTCTCCTGCCCTTTGTCCTCCTTTCCCTCTTCCTCCCATCCCAGCCTTGGGGCCATATATCTCCAAGTTGGCTTTCCTTTGACAAAGCAAAAAGTGAACTGATGCTCTTCATGTGGTTACTCGAGAGAGCTAGAAGCCACTCAAGCAGGTGAGGAAGCGAGTGCCCGAGTGAGGCAGGAAGGGGAAAGCTGCCCTGTCACTCTGGCAGGCTGAGATCCTGCACCCACTCTCACCCTCCCCACCATTCCTCTGGGGCTCTTTAGACCCAGCTCTCCAGTCTTTTTCCTGCCAAGATCTCCTCTTACAAAGGCGAATGAAGCTCCTGGTCCCTGAAACGTGAAGTGCTAACAATGCAGTGTTCCCTCCGGCCCTAAGGGGATGAAGACACAGCCTTCAGCCACTAGTTCTTCTCACACTCGTGGTGTCTCCTGATTGTCACTCTGAACAGAATGTGAGGTAGTAGCCCAATCTATGTTTTGTTTTTGATGTACAAGTATTGTAGAATCTGCCACACTATATTGAAATTATTGCTTTCCTATCTGTCTTTAATAGCCTGTGAGCAGCTTGAGGGACATGTCTGATTCCTCCCCTTACCCCTAGGCTAGGGCTTGTAAAACAAATGCTTAGCCAGCGGATGCCTGGGATGCACGGATGGATGGATGGAGGGATGGATGGATAAATGAATGGATGTTTGAGGGCATAGGTGGGATACTGATGGAACATCAGACCTCAGGGAGCAGGGGAAAGAGGTAGTTGGACATTGGTTTCTGAGATATGAAACATCACATACCGATCACAGCGACATGAGACAAATGTGTTTGATGGGCAGAGGTTTTACCTGGCATTGTAGCGTGGTCGGACGGATAGCCAGCATAAGAGCAAAGAAATGTGTCAAACCTGTAGGCGTCTTAGACCTCCCTATGATTTACTAAATGAGTAAAGCTAGTTCAGTGCTTGAAGCAAGTTTCAACAGGAAATACAGCCTGCTGTGTTCTAAATATTTGTGTTCTTCCAAAATTCATGTTGAGACCCTAACCCCCAAGGTGATAGTATTAGGAGGTGGGGGTCTTCGGGAGGTGATTAGGTCATGAGGGCAGAGCCCTTGCGAATGAGATAAGGGTCCTTAGGAAAAGAGCCCCGGAGAGATGCTCGCCCCCTCCACCTGTGAGACATGGCAAACGGCGCCATCATGGACCAGAAAGCGAGCCCTCGCTGGACCTGCCTGCACTTTAATCTTGGACTTTCCAGCCTCTGTAACTGTAAGAAATAAATTTATGTTGTTTATAAGTTCCCCAGTTTATGATATTTTGTTATAGCAGCCTAAACGGACTGACACAGCCATTTTAGAAACGATCTTTGGACATCATGTAAATCCTACAGATGATGCTAAGCTATTGTCTGTAGAAGAGATTCTCCCAAATCACCCCATTGTATTTTGGGCTCTCTCGGGTCGGGAGTAACAAAACATTATAAGGATGAAGAAGCTTCTAGGGTCACACTGCCAAGAACCTTCATTGGCAGTGTGAGGCCAGCCCAGCAGTTCCTGAAGGCAATGAGAGGTCTCAAACTCGGCTTTTAAAGGAGGAAATAATTCTTCCCTTTAATTATAGGTTAACTATTTCTTCACAATGAAACATCTTTTGTAGACTGCCCCCCATCCCCAATTCAAACTTTTCTCGTCACCATCACAATCAAATTCCATGGCTGAACTTTGGGGAGGAAGGTATTATCAAAAGACAGAGGGAACCATTATTAAGGGGCAATAGAGGTCTCAGCTTCTTGGGGGTCTCCCACTATCTCACATGTCACTAAAGCGTCCTTCCTATGTGAAGCATACATATTCTCTCTCCTTGCTGGCTCCGGAGTGGTCTATACCCGCCCCCCACATCATAATATGTGGAGCTCCACAATTATACAAATCCTAGCCCTCTAAGTTGTGTCGAAGTCTATTCCCGTCACAAAAAGGAGATTGGAAAAGACTGTAAGATTTTTATAAAATGCAGAATGTTTCATGAGCAATGAATTAACCATCACAAAAATACCTTCCACAGGAAAATACACACGGTGAGACAAATTCAGGTCAAGGCAAGTCTAAAATATCTAGTGACTGTCCCCTTAAATTAGGCTGCCCATTATAGCTCATCTCCAGTGTAGAAGAGTACGCCACACTAGGCTCTCAATAAAGACCTGTATTTTCTCAACTGGTCCTTCGTTCAGTTTCCTACACAATCTGTCACTCAACTCCATTGTCTCTTTATTATTCTTATTTCCTAGTTAAGATTGGGAATCAATTATAGGAAGTACTGACCTGTAAGATCCATTTAGATAGGAACTGTGACGTTTTAGCTTGTTTTTGAACTGCAACACCTAATATAACGCCTGGTACTTGATAGTCCTACCTATAATTTCGCTTCCCATGACTGGCCTTTGCCTGATCAAAGATTTCAGGTCAATTCAAGCCATGTAGTGTAGTGATCAGGGGCACAGACTTGGGAGCCAGACTTTCTATGTTCAAATCCTGTATCTGCCACTTTCTGGCTCTGTGACCTTGGGCAGGTCCATTGTGCCTCAGTTTCCTCACTTGAAAAATGAGGATAATAGTGGTACCAGATTATTGGTGAAGGATATCATTGGATTACTGTGGGGATTGAACAAGTGAATACATTTAAAATGTTTAGAACAGTGTCTAGAGCATGTGCACACTAAATAAATGTTAGAAATCAACTTTTTAATTGAAACCTGTGATAGAGCTTATGATATAGAAGTACATGGGCTTCAAAGAAATAAATATATGTTTCATTTTCACCTCAAAAACTTCCTGGTGCTGCAAACCTAGTCAGGTTTCTTTACCTTAGTGATTTCCAGTCCCTTATCTGTAAAACTAAAATAACAGATCTAGCCATAGGGCTATAGAATTTCATGAGATAATCTGTGAGCCATCCTTGCCAGTGAATGCTAACCCACCCTCCCTGGGTCCTCCTTCCCCCTCGTGGTGCCCATTCCCTTCCTCCTCGTGGTTTTCCTACTCTGACCGTCTGTCTCCAGGGGTCCTCCTCGACTCTGTGCTCTTCTTCCTCCATGCACTCTCTTTGTGTGATCTCATCCCTGCCATGGCTTTGGTCACAATTCCCGCAGGCCAATGTTCCCAATCCCTACCTCTTGCCCAGATCGCCCCACTAAGTTCTAGTCCCATGCACCCTCCCATTCAACATCTTTACTGGTCTGCTCTGCCCCCCAGACACTAGCTCAACATGTCCAAGGCTGAACTCATTACCTCTCCTCCAGGCCAGGCCCTCCTCCTGTACTGAATATCGCACCCAATGATGCCAGCACCCACCCAGTTACTCAGCCAGAAACTCGGTGTCTTCTTTAACTCTTTTCACCACTGACATCTCAACACTCTCCAAACTTCATTGATTCTACCTCCGTAATTCTTCTTCCTAATACCGCATCCCTCTGCCTGACCCTGGTCACCTGCTTAGTTCAAGACACCCCTCTGTCTTACCCCACCTCTGCTCAGTCCATCCGATTTCCATTGTGAAGCCTTAGTACAGTTTTCTAGATTTTTAGGAGAGAAATCCAGATACGATTTCTTCATGGTTTGAAAGACTTCAGTGTACCCTGCTCCCCTAAGAATTGGGCCCAGCTCCTTCAGAGGTATAAATGCCTTTGATAATCTGACCCAGATTCCTCCTCACCCTGGACCCCTATTCCCGTCTCAGTCCCAAGTCTCTGGTCCTGCACGTGCAATGTGTTCGCTTCTCATGCTTCCTCCTGCCTCTTGCATCACTTGCTCTGCCCACCACCTTCACGTGTGTGACTCTGCATCCTCCAAGTCTCCAAGTCGCAAAGAGGCTGACCTCCCCGGAAGCTGCTCCTGGGCTATGTGAGGAGCTCAGCTCCAGGCTCGTGCAGTGCCGTGGGGCTATCTCTACTCCAGGATTCACAACAGCAGTTTGGCTGACTATTTATATCTTTCTTCCCCACTGGGCTATGAACTTTATGAGAAAAGGGATACTTCATCATTTACTCTACATTTATCCTACTTACCATATAGTAGTCATTCAGTAAAAATGAATGAATGAAAAAGAATTGGTGGATGTCAGTTGACATTTCCTTCTACTCTATAGAGCCCATCTAACTAACAGGAGGTCAATATGAATGGGCAAAGTTTTCCCTGCCATAAATGGTCTGATACTCTTCTTCACTATGTTAGAACTGGTGGTATCATCCCAGACACCCAGAACACAAAGCTTTCTTGCCCTCCACTGAAATGACCTGCATCCAGGTGGTTTCCAGGATATGTGTTTAGCTTGGAGCATATTTCCTCCCTCCCCAGACCCTCTTCCAGAGGGGAATAGCTGGTGCTGTAGAATAGGGTATTGCAAGCTATAGCCTAAGGGCCAAATTCAGCTCGCTGCTTGCTTGTATAAAGAAAGTTTTATTGGCACACATCCACGTTTGTTAACTTATATATTGTTTATGACTTTTTTCATGCCACAATGGCAGAGTTAAGTAATCATGACAAAGATCACATGGCCCGAAACGCCTCAAATATTTAGTTTCTGGTCCTTAACACCTGGACACCTGCTCTGGAGCCTTATTCAAGACTATCTGGGCCCATTCAGCTCAGTGTTGAGATTCAAATATGCAAGGCATAACCCACGAAAGGGTCACGGTCTCAAATCCAATTTCCATGGCTGAAAGGCATTTCTAATACCTTTCCTTTGATAATGCTTTATGTTTTTCTAAGTACTTTTATAGTCATTAAGGAAAAGATCTTCAAATACAAATACCACTGCTCCCAGGTGAGGTTGTTGCTGCCGCTCTCTGTACCACACTTTGAGTTTCAAGGCCATTGAGGATAAGCTCTGGAATCTCACTGCCTGTGCCTTGTGAACTTGAAGAGTTAAGGTACTTAACTCTTAGGGTCTCAGTTTCCACCTCTGTGAAGTGTAGACAATGAAAGTAACATCTTACTAACAAGGTCATAGTGGAGAGTAGATGGTTCGTGCAAAGCTCTTATCACAGTGTTTGCTTTACTTAAAACAATTAATAAGTGTCAGCTGTTACGATCTTGTTTGACTATGTGCTGGTACCATGGCAAAAAATTCCTTATCACACAGTTAGAGTCCTAAAACTTTCTTTCCTTCATACCACTCCTGTGCACGAAATCTTCTGTATATCTCTATGCCTACCTGAGAGGATCAAAACTGGGGATCCATCCATTTCCCCATTCTGATGTCACTCAGCCCTCTGTTCCCATCGGTTGGTCTCCTCACTGACCTGCCTGCTGCCCTGATCACTCTTGCCCTTTTGTTTTATTAATGCTGTGCCCCTGAGCTTGCATTCTCGCACTCTTCCTCTCCACCTGTCTCTTAAGGTACAGCAGCAGCTCCACCTCCTGCAGAAAGCCAACCGTGACTGTGACCACCACCCACCGAGCTCTCCTCTTTCCCAGAGCTCATAAGATCTCAGAAGAGGTGACTTCACTAGACATGAAACTTATCTCCTTGGCCTCTATTTAGCTGTGTTAGCTTCTCTTAGCCTCAATTTCCTCAACTACAAAATAGGATTAACGGTATTTATCTTGCAAGGTGGTTGTGAGAATTAACATGATATAATACAGATTTCTAGCACATCTAGTCTCCAAATATATTCATTGTTACCCTCCACGCTTTTAGCACATGGCCTTTTCCACATAGCCGGGCACAATGGACAGCGATGTTGCTCCCTCAGAACCAGGTAGGGACCCTAATAGTCCCATACCAGTCCTTGCTACCCAATTCTTTTCACAAAGATGTTCCAGGTCAGCTGTGTAGCCCTCCGAGCAGAAGGGTGATAGTAGAGGAGAGATTTAGTGCTGCTGGGTATGGAAGCAGATTGGTCTGTTTGGGGAGAAATTTAAATGCATGTTTGGTGATAAGAGTGCTAACTGATAAATCAGGCCCTAAGCTGTGTCTAGTGCTGTGCAGCTCTAGGGACCCACCTGTGGGTCTGAGTGGCTCTAATTAATCTCTGGTTTGCTGTGACTGACACAGAGTCTAGTCTTCATCTAGCTTATCTTACCACTATTCCCTGATGAGAAACACTTGCTGTCCACCTTGTCTGTGCCAGTAGGTCCCAGAGTTGTTTTGCCAGGAGAGCCAGGAGAGGTGGGGGTTAAGAGAGAAGGCCCAGACCAAAGCAGGGTTCCCAAGCCCCCTCTCACTGAGCAGACAAATGCTTCTCATGCTAGGAGTGGGTGGCAGTGGGGGCTTGTTTTCATCCAAGGCTTAAACCCTATTTTGAGCTAGATAATTAAAGAAGGTAAGGGCACTGTATTTGGTGGAAGGAAGGGAATGAAGAAGAATAAATTGTTTGAGAAAAGCCAGAGATATGGAGAGGAGGTAGCGGTGAAGAACAGCAGTAGGAATGAGGCTGCAGAAAATCAAGTGGTCGGTCATGGATGGTGACTGCAGAAATGGTGTGGGGAGGACCCTTGAGATGCTGCGGTCCTGGAGCTGCCTCTGCCTGCTACTCACTGTGTGTCCTTGAGCAAGTGTCAGCCCCATTCTGAGCCTCAGATATCAATTCTGTAAAATCATCAGTTTGGGTTGGATGATTTCTAAGGGCCTTTCCACACACCTAACATTCTACTGTCCTTTGGGAAAGGGACTCTACAGCTGAATTTTTAAATATTTACCAAGCGCTTAAATATCACCTACTTATCACTATTCAAAGAATTTTAAAATTAAAATTGTCTCTTTTAAGCCTTAACACAACCATAAGTGTCAACTATTTTTAAATGTAATTTAAAGATGTTGTTCCACTGTCTTTTTTTTTTTTTAAAGACAGGGTCTCACTATGTTGCCCAGGCTGGTCTCAAACTCCTGGCCTCTAGCGATCCTCGCCCCTGGGCCTCCCAAAGTGCTGGGATTACAAGTGTGAGCCATTGCGCCCAGCCCTTCCACTGTTGTCTGACTTGCGTTGTTTATATTGAGAAGTCTGAGGACTCTGCTGTCAATCTGTGTTTCTCTATGAGTAATATGCCTTCTTTTCTGGCTAATTTAAAGCTTTCACTCTCTAATACTGGTTTTCAGCAAGTTGATTAAGTAAGATGTGTCTTATGTATTTTCTTCATTTCTTCTGTTTGAGGTTCACTGAGCTGCTTCTGAGTTTATGGGTTCCATCAAATTTGTTAAATTTCAAACCATTATTTCTTCAAATACTTTTTCTGTCTCCACTGTCATTTTCTAAGACTCCAATTACATGTATGTTAGACTGCTTATTGTCTCATCCCATAGCTCACTGATGCTCTGTTTATTTAATTTTTCAATCTTATTTTTATCTTTTTATTTCATTTTGGGTAGTTTCTATTGCTATCTCTTCAAGTTTACCACTCTTTCTCCTGCCATGCCTAATTTGCTTTTAATCATATTCAGCTTGTTGTTAATCTTGATATTGTTTTTGTTCATCTCTAGAAGTTCTATTATATATAATATGTACCATGTATTATATATGTGTATATATATACTTATTTTAAAATGTCACTGTTTTTCCTTATCTGCTTATGCTTTCTCTTCCTTCTTGAACATATGGAATATATTTATAATATTATTTCAATGGCCTTTTCTATTATCTGTGTCACTTCTGGGTCTGTTTCTATCACTGTTTCTTCTGCTCATTATGAGTCATGTTTTCCTGATTTTTTGCATTTCAAGTAATTTTTTTATTGGATTTGGGACATTGTAAATTTTGTGTTGTTTAGTTGGTGATTTTTTTTTTTTTGTATTTCTTTAAATACTTTGGTACTTTGTTCTGGAATGCACTTAAATTATTTGGAATCAGTTTGAGCTTTTCAAGGCTTTTAAGCGTTATTACGTGATACCAGATCAGCTGCTTTCTAGGGATAATTTGTCCTCACTACTGAGGCACTATTTCATGTCTCCCATATTACAAGGTTTTTGTTCACTGGCTGGTGGGAACACAAACTATTCCTAGCACTGTAAGAGCTCCAGGGATTATTCTGTCGGCTCCTTTTCAGTAGTTCTCTCTCCAGCCTTGGTGGTTTGCTCATGTGCATGCTCTGATCAGTACTTGGTCAAAGACTTGAGGGAAACCTTCTGTAGATCTCCAGAGCTCTCTCCAGGCATCTCCTTCCTCTATGACACTCTTCTCCAAAAATTATAACAACCCGGACCTTCCCAAACTTCAGACTCTGACTTCTTGGCTCACAGAGACTGCTGAGTTATGTGTGGGTGCTCTCTCCCTGTGCTGCAGCCTAAAATCTCTTGCCAGGCAGCAAATTGGGGCATAAGACTTACCTCATTTATTCTTCTTCTTTCAGAGACCATTATTCTGAGCTGACTGTAGTACAATATCTGAAAACCATTGTTTTATACATGTTCTTATATTCTGTTTATTTAAGACCAAAGGTTTGTATTAATCTATCATAATATGAAGTGGAAGTCCTATTAGATATTGTTTTTGTCTTTGTTTTACAGATGGTGAAACTGAGGCACAGAAAGGGTGAAAAATTTGCCCAACCTTGCACAGTTAACAGTTACCCAGGGATTTGAAGTCATGTTCTTAAACTTTAGAATCTGCTGTCTCAAAAGCATTTCTGTGAATCAAGTCAAAATCTTTACACATGATAGTTCAGTATTTCCAAAGTACAGAGGAAGGAAATCAACATATGTCTGCCCATCAACCATCAACCCATCCAGTATGCAAAGGGACAGGCCCATTCTACTCATCTGTGTGTTCGGAGATGATCATGGATATTTTCTAAGGCATCCACCCCAATACTGTATTTGCATCCTGTCTCAGATCTGAAGAGAGAAAACATTTCTCCTGACCTTTTGGGGTCACAGGACAGATTTCAAGAGCCTCAAGTTATGACAGATATTTGTACTGAATAGAAATCTAATCTGACTTTTCAGTGCTATCTGGAAAATTTCTGTTTTCAGAGCACAAACCATTTACCCAAACAGTGTAAAGAGATTATGGTTCACTCTCTACACTGAATTATGCATGGTTTTCAGCTAGGTAAAGTTCTCTGTGTTCTATTTTAGTAACATTTTCTGCACAGAACAGAAAAAAAAAATCTATACTTTCCAGAAGCTACTATTCTTGATATATTTTACTTCTATCAGGAAAAAGATATTTAATAAGTCTGAACTTGATCCATTTTTTTACATCCCATTTTATAATCTGTAATCAGAAATTTTTCTTCATTTTCTGAAGTGGAACTTTCTCTTCATGTTTCAAGACATTAAAAGAAAAAAACAGAAGCCAATTTGACCCAAATTTTAAAACATCTATTGTGGCATACTCATTATGAGATCTTTTTAGAATTAGGCTGACTAATCCTGCTTAACACATGAGGAGTGTTTGCTATTAAGCACTGTGCCTTCTTAGAATACCATGTCAAAACCATTTTAATTGGAGTTAGGGGTGATTATAAAAATGTCAGTTTTAAAAAGACTATTTCAAGAATGCCTCACAGCCGTAGTTGGATTTGGCTACAGAGAAATTTGTGATGCATTGAAATAATAGAATGATTAAGGCAAGAAGGGATTTGAATTGCAGAGTTTTAGTTCAGCGTTCACAGTGTAAAATACAACGGATGTGGGCCTAAAAGGAAAGTTAGATTGCCCAACTGAATCGAAGGCATTCTTTTGGGGGGAAAATCAAAGTGACACATGGAAAAATATGTCTGTACATTTCCCAAATGTATTCTGCATCTCATCATCTTTCCCAGCAATCTTTTGCCACATTGGTTTGCAGGAAGGCCTCAATAACCCCCGTTTTTCCTGCTAGTCTCCCCTGATACTGGTTGTGAGATGGGGCAGAGTGGCGGCATGGAAAGCAAAATGAGATAACTTCACAATTTTGATTCAGTTCAGACCTGCAACTCATTTCTGTTAGAGTTGCAGAATACACACACACTCACACACACACACACACACCAATAAATACACTTATGAATACACATGCACACTACACATGTGAGCTCTATTTATTGATGCTAAGATGCCATCAATTGTCAGATGCACCGTTATTTTATATACCACCAGGAAAGGAAAAATATTACCAGTTAAGCCATGACACAATGCCTTTTATTACTTAGAATTTTTACTTCATTTTGTTTTAAAAGAAGTTTTTCAAACAAATATATGAATGTTATCACTCTTATGCATACTTAAAAGCGATCATATACTATACGTAAAATGAAATGGTTGAGATGTTCCCAAATCATCTTCATATTCAGAGGCTGCATTTTCTAATCACTTGCAATTCAGAGTTATCCAAGCCCGAGTTTTTCCACACAATATCATCCTCTGTGTTAGTAAGAACATTGCTAATGTAGTAGTTCCTGAAAGTGCCCCGTTTTCATGTCCAGGACTTTCTTTGAGTGCTAAAAGCCATTCTGTAAACTTTGGTGTGTATACACTGTCAGTGACAACTGCGTCATGACTACAGCCTGGCCAGAGATTGTGACATGCCACTGATTGTAAGATACATTCTGATTTCAATGATAAAATATGAAAAATACATGCATCTTAAAAGAGGTGACATTATATACATATATATATACATACTTTTGCTTATAAATATATGTGTGTATATACATACATACAAATATCCATAGTTAAATATTTTTGTGTTGAAAATACTACACTAAAATAAGTTGGTATAGCAATACTTACATTTTTTAAAAAGTAGAATGTGGCTGGGCACGGTGGCTTACGCCTGTAAACCTAGCACTCTGGGAGGCAGAGGCAGGTGGATCACTCAAGGTCAGGAGTTCAAGGCCAGCCTGAGCAAGAGCAAGACTCTGTCTCTACTAAAAATAGAAATAAATTATCTGGACAACTGAAAAAATATATATAGAAAAAATTAGCCAGGCATGGTTGCGCATGCCTATAGTCCCAGCTACTCGGGATTCTGAGGCAGGAGGATCACTTGAGCCCAGGAGTTTGAGGTTTCTGTGAACTAGGCTGAAGCCACGACACTCTAGTCCAGGCAACAGAGTGAGACTCTGTCTCAAAAAAAAAAAAAAAAAAAAATAGAATGTAAGATAAAAAATATCATTAGCCATTTTATAAAGATACGGGGGCCAATCCACCCAACAATGATAAAACTCACATTATTTTTAAAAGCACAATGAAACATTTAACAAAGATGACCATGCTAACAGGACATAAAATAAGACCTAAAAAATTTCAAAAGATTAAAATCATAAAATAAACATTTTTAAAACAAAAGAAAATTCTATCTTGTAGGATCTCACTCCAAAGAATAGGATGTGCCTTTCTACCTTTTCTGGGTGCAGGTGCTCTATCTGTGCACTGACCTCTGGATTTCCCCAAGCCCAGCCCAGCCCTGGCCAGAGAGCTCTGCCTTAATTGAACCTGGATATCTCACTCTTTTTATGGTAGTACTTACTGCGCAAGTTATCATGAGCAAAGAAAATAGACAGGGAGGCCTCATGGCATTGCAGGAAGAGAATGAGATTAGGAAACAGAAGAAGATTTGAGCCCCTACCTAGCTGTAATGTTTACCAGCTGTGAGGCCTTGGGCAAGTTGCTTACCTTTCCTGAGCCTCACTTCCTCCCCTGACAATGGCCATGGTATAATACCACCTTCACAGGTGTGTCGAAAGGGCCGACGAGATAACACTTGCGTAGAAACAAAATGGCACACTCGGGAATTGCACTCATTTGCTGGCATGCTGACACACTTGTCACAAGCCAGGAGGTGGGGACATTGCTGATGGTAGATGCTTCTTGATCTTGCTGTTAGCAAACAAGCAGAATAGAGTTAGGGATGAAGGGAAACTGCAATCAGCCAGCTATGAAAGGGGCTGTTCTGAAGCTGGGGTAAAAGAAGTTTTAAATGCACTACCAGGGCCCCACCTCTATACTCTCCTCTCCATCAGAGACTCTTCCTCTTCCGGATGACAGTCTGACTATCACCTAGGAGACTTAGTGGGGGAAATGGCATGCGTACCCTGTTACCAGGTTGTAATGTACCAGGACCCCAGGAGATGAGGAACTGTAACTGTTGCCAAAGTGACAGAACATGGGAAAGGATAATGCATGAAACCAGCTTAGAAATCGTGACTTGTAGTTTTGGTTCTATGTGTTCTGTTCTTTATAGTTTTAGAAAGATAGTAACATTTCAAAAAAGAAGAAGAAGAAGAAGAAAGAAAAGAATACTAAGAGTGCCATCTCATGGTGATTTATACCCATTTTGTCAAATGGAGCCTGCCCATCCCTACCACCCACGGTCAGGATGGTAGATAGGTTTCATATCTCCCGTCATCTCCAGTCCATTGGCAGTGACTTCCAGGAATGCTCCGTTGGCCAGTACCTAAGGCTACGGCTATGTTCAGTGAGCAGGTGTGTGAGGATGAGGGATGATGGAGAGGAGAGTGGACTCAGTGTTCCCGAACCCACGGACCTTGGTCTGCGGTCCAGGCTACCAGTCAGGACCTACTGTGGAGAATGAGCATGTGAGAGCTGGCTGAGGAGGGAGTTGGTCCTGATCTTAGCTCTGATCTTGACAGATATCCTGTCACTGTTCCCAGGCATCCTGCCCTGATCCTAGTTTCCCAGACTCTTCTGGCACACGTGGTACGACTATGTACTCATTCAATCATTCATTCATTCTTTTAACAAATTTTGATTGGACACTTGTCTACCAAAGATTGTACTGAATCTTGGGATAGATCCGTGAACAAGACGAATGGAGCCCTTGGAGTCTTGCTGTCAGGAAGGAAAGCAGGCCTTCAACAGCCGCTCGCCTTTTAATCCCGTTGCCTTGTGTGCTACGGAGGACCTGTAAAGTATCTGACAGATACAAAACATGGAAGACTCCTGGCCTGTTCCAGGAATCAGTGGTTTCCTTGAGAAGGACTCGTAGAAACCATGTTACCATTTTTAAATGCATCTTCAATACTTTAGAGGAAAACCTGTCTTTGAGAGATATTAGTCAAAATAGTAAGAAAGCACATTTCAAATATAATATCGGAAAAGATGGCCTATGTCTTCCATAAGCTGACTTCTGAGAGTATTTTTTACTTAAAAACCCATTTCAGAGGCCTGGTGTGCATCATCTTGAGCATCTGTTCCCTGTGCTCAGCCTCCCAGAGCCCAAGGAAATTAACTTTTCCCAACCTAAGACAGAGACCCAGCTTCCGCTCCAGTTCTTTCCACTTGGCTGGGAACTGCAGGGTGCTTATGGACCTCAAGGGTTTTGACGGTGGGCCATCGCTTTCCCACAGGGGCACTTAGCAAGCATCGAGAGCACTGGGACTCTGAACTTTACGGGAGGACACGATGCCCATTCCCTGGCTGCCTGTGTCTGTCACTCACAGAGGCAGTGGGGCCGGACTGAGTCCTCACTGCCCAACAGCCTGTGGAGGAAAGTGCTGATTCCCGGATGGCTGTCTCCCCTAGGAACACTGCGATGTCACGCCCTGCCCTGGAGGAGGGCCTGGGCTGGCCTGTGTCGTCCCTCATTTGGGACTCACATACAGGAGCTGCCCATATGCTGCTGTGGTCAGTGTACTTTTTATGTGCTTGTTTTTTTTTTTTTTTC